>JAOCPS010291925.1:0-13069 GCA_025505425.1 Graphium colonna | reverse complement strand
AAGCAAGTCCTGCGAGACAACAAGCTCCCAGCACCGCGCCAACGTCACAGTGACCGAGTGAAGCCAGCCACTGTTGAACGAGTACCTGCTGTCTTACCATATGTTAGAGGAGTCACTGACAAGATTGGCTACACATTGAAACGAGCGTCTATTAAAACATTTTATAAGCCGCTAAAGAAAGTAAGTCAATCTTTACCACCTGTCAAGTGCAATATCCCTCTACAAGATCCAGGAGTGTACAATCTTGATTGTGAATGTGGTCTCTCCTATATAGGACAAACAAAGAGAGCTATAAAAACCCGGGAGAAGGAACGAAAGCTGACAGTAAAAATGATAGGCAAAATAAGTCTGCAGTTTGTGAACACACTATGAATGAGCCCAACCATTACATCAGATTTGATAGTCCAAAAATCCTCGCAAAAGAACACCGATTCCTGCCAAGGTTGATTCGTGAGGCGATTAAAATCAAGAAATATCCAAATTTCAATAGAGAGGATGGTTGGATGTTACCACCTGCTTGGGATCCAATTGTAAATAGAATCAAGTTAACCGTACGCAGTTCGGCAAGTTGGGGCCTCTACCAGTACACCGGCGTCTGCGGGAGGGCAGGACCTGCACGCTGCATCACCGCGTCACAGACGCAAGTTACGGTTCCAGTGAGCCTCTCAACGATGGCCACCTCCTTGGCCATCTCCGGGTCCAGGGTGGAAAGCTTCCACCGTGGATCCTCTCCCGGCAGGGAACGGTCCAGCGCGACGGTCGGAGCGTCCGTGGGGGCGGAGACAATCTCGAACCGAATATATCGGTGATCTGATAAGGTCTCTACCCCCTCATCGACTCTCCACCTCCACGTGCAGCAAGCCAGGGAGGGGCTTGCGAACGACAGGTCGATGATCGACCCGCCACATCGTACATACGTCTCGACCGTTCCCCTGTTTATGAGAACGAGCCCTGTGGACACCACCCAGTGTGCCAACGGGGGCCAAAAGGGGAGACCTTACGTCGTTCATCGGAGAACCCCACGCACTCGAATGGTCGTTAAAGTCTTCGGCTACAACCACAGGAGTGGGGTATACTTCAGCCACAAGAGCGCCGATCTCAGCGAGCATACGCTCAAGGTCGGCAAAACTTCTGCTTGGGGCGAAGTACACCCTGATCACTGCAGCGTCACTCAGCGACGCAAAGACCCAACCGCCCGGCCTGACCCGGCTTGCCACATCGGAAGCACAGCGCGCTGCGGTCAACGCCGCACTGCACTCCCAAGTGGCCCGGGAATAAGCAGCGGTAGCACCGATGCGGCCGTGCCTCTAGGAGGGTTGCCCTCACTGACTACCAGCCGATCGTAAATCCTTCTTGACAATATGACCGGCCACTTCACCCAGACAGTGTCCTGGCGGCCAGGTGGGCGATTTATTACGCCCACCTTTACACTGTCGACTGGGCAATCCCCCACTCTCACTACTTGTGTAGCCGTTTCATGATTGGTGGCCGCGTCTACCAGACCGGAGATGCGCATCTCCGTGCAAAGCTCTAGCCTGGAGACGTGGGTGACGTCACTGATTGTCGCCTGCAGTTTGGATGCCAGCTCATCGGCCTTGTGGCGCTTGTCAGCGCCACCCACATTCAGTACACGGCCCCTGGTTTGGGCCGTACGGAAACGTAGGGCCTTTAGGTCGACCGACTTCTCGGCTCTGTCCATGACGGCCTCGTAGGTCGTTATGGACACCTCCGGCAGTGTGACGACGACTGCGGTCGTTTTCAGGGTGCGCAGTCACAGTTGGGGGTCCCTCTTCCTCTTCTTTTTGCCTGAGGGCGTCGCAGGCTTTGGCGGTTTACCCCTCGGCTCTCTCGCGACCACACTCTAGCCCTCCTGGGTTGGGAGGTGGGGGGCCGTGGCGAAGGTCGGGCCGAACAGCAACGGCGGTCGACGCCGGCGGCGGCCGCGCATGCCAACCAGCACCAGGTGCTGTCCGTGCCACACTGGCGGTGTCAGCCTCGCGGGCCGCCAGACTTTTCTTGCACTTCCCCTTGCCCTTTTTGGTCACCGCCGCGTATGTCGCAGCGGGGACGGAGGTTGGAGTTAGCCTCCACGGCCGGCTCTTTAGTCGGGGCGGCGGCTGCAGCACCCACCACCTCGGGGCGGCCTCCGGCAGCACCTGTAGCACGGGCGGCAGCTCTTTTGTCCGCCGCCAGTGGAGGGTAAAGTCGCTTGAGTCCAGCTCAGTTCATTAAAGGACAAATTTAAATTTTTTTCTAAAATTGTCTTAAGACATATCAATTTCGTTTAAAATACCAGTGCATTTCCAAACTGGACTCGAGTGAAGAAGATATGTGAATTTGGGAACAAAGACACAATGTCTAAGGATAGTAAGAGCTATATGAGGATTTAAATAAAACAATTTTTGGACATGATCCAAGAATTGGTCAAGTTTTACTTTTAAGAATGGTTCTAAACTTTGAGATAATAGAGGAGAACCTAAGAGGTAAAGTGAATTCGCACACATTTCTTTAATACCTGGAGAAATAGTATTAAAATAAAAAAAAAACAAATTTTATCCGGAAAACAAATTTTCTCAGAAAAGAAAATTTGACATTTAGAATTATTTAAATCAAGACCGATATTTTTAAATCCATTAATAATTTGGAAGAGATCATTATTATGTACGGCATCAAAATTACATCCTAGAGTGCCATCGTCCAGGTACCAGACATTGAGTCTAGATTTCAGCTTTGAAATAATTGGTTGAATTCCCAAACTAAACGATACTGGACCTAGGGGATCACCCTACTAAACGCCAACTGCCGAATGAATTTTATTATTTTGATAAAAGAGACTAGTATTTTTGTTATAACATTGCCAGACAAAATGATAAATTTCCGGTGTGTGGCTCGCTACCTCTATCAGAAGAGTGATTCTATCTATAGAATTAAATGCATTCTTTATGATCTTATATAAGTGTGACTTTAAGCCCTTCATGTTAGCCTCCCAATTCCCACGAAATGACTAGCTGTCGGGACATTAAGAGAATATTCAATTTGATTTTCGGATAACATACGACCGAAATCCGTATTATGATATTTCTAACAAAAAAATTGTAAAAATCTGAAAATTTGCGCTTGGCGCCTATGTAATTGGTTCCGTTATCCGAATAAATTCTACCCACCGAGCCGCGTCTCGAAAGGAACGGTTTTGAAAGCGTTTACAAAACTCTCGGTGCTCAAGTCACCAGTTAATTCTATGTGTACTGCACGCGTAGCCATAAAAACGAATAAGCACTCGTAAGCCTTGGTGGAACGAACACCTCGGCCGCGAGTAATAGTGATCTTGGATGGTTCAGCATAATCAGTGCCTGTGTGAACGAAAGGTTTAGAGTATTGAATGACACGACAAGAACGATTACCACCCATCTCAGGAAAGGTTGACTTAGTTCTAACGTGGAAACACGGAATGCATTTACGGACCCTATTCCTAATTACGAGTAAATCACGCGCAGAGAGTATCCAGTACCTCTGGCATAAGTGCGACATCAGCAGGTCTGGACCGGTGTGACAATTTAACCTGTGATGATAATCGACGAGTAAATTTAAAATACGAAATCTTCTAGGAAGCAGAATGGAGAATTTTTCTTAGTAACTCAAGTCAGAGTATCTCTAACGTCCACTGACACTTATTAACCCATCCTTGAGAAATGGCTTCCGGTGTCGAATTTAATTACAACGCTCTCTATTATTTTAGTTTGTCAAATCAGTATTAAAATAAAAGCGCTGAAGCTCGCGCAATATAATTAACTCAGCAAAGTCATAATCTGAAGCTGACATACAGTAATTTAATGGAAATAACTTTACGCAACGACAAATGTATATAACAATACGTAACAATTTACTCCAGGAAGAAACACAATCTCCTAAACTAAGTAAAGGACTCCTTTCCGCTGGTGTAACGACCAGTAGGATGTGTTTTCTTTCTTCGGGCGTCTCGGGCGCAGAGGAGGGGTTAAACAGAACGATAGGTCATTGTGAGACGTCTAAACGCGCCTAAGGGGGGCCGCTAAACCAAAACTTGGTTTATCAAGTGAGACGGAGTGAGTACACGCGACAGACAGTCGGCGGGATTGTCTGTACCCAAAATATGATATAAATAATGCTGCGCCAAATCATTAAGTATTTTTGAAACTCTGGTGGCTACAAAGGTATTCCATCGGTGAGGCGAGGAATGTACCCAACAGAAAGCGACAATTGAGTCCGAAAATGCAAATATGTTACGAAAAACCACGCGACTTAGACATGCGTATACTACCTTTTCAATATGTTGAGTTGATAAAATAATAGCACAGAGTTGAAGACGAGCAAGTGAAATAACCTTTTGAGGAGAAACTTTCGATTTAGCTGATTTTAAATTGATTATATTGGACTTAAATAATATATATATATATATATATATATATATATATATTGATATTATTTAAGTCCCTATTTTAAACGTGAAAATAATTTGATCCCACGTACGCCTTCTTGCTGGCTTCTACGAATGCCAAAATAGTAAACGCACTATCAGCGACGATACCTAGGTGATGGGGAATTTTTTATCACCTAACAAAGGAAGTTCCTCTCTTAAACGTATCCATATTTTAACTATATCTTCAGGCGGAGTGTCATCCAGATCACAGTTACACAGCCAAAGCTGTTTGATAATTAATTTTACGTATGAGACGATAGGTGCGACAAATACCAAGACGTCCCATGTTTTAGCGACGTACCACAATATCGAACGTTTATTACAAGTTATTATGGGATTATTTATTTTAATAGTGAAATAACCAAACGTGGAGGACCAACGCAGACCGAGTACTTTATGTTGATCTGATCACCTTCACCTCCGACAGACGGTGCGATGGCGGATTGGAATCTAGAACCACTTGTGAATTACTAGTCCATTTGACCAATTCAAATTGAACCGCTTTCATGAGACCTATCAACTCCAAAACAGTATAAATGTCCAGCTCTTCAGATGGGGTCGAGTAAACGAAGTCATCCATATATAGGCCAGTATCAATGAATTTCTGAACCTGAAGGAACGAAGCGCCTTCCTCAACCGCTCACTGCGTAATAGTGCGCAGCGCATGAAAGGAGCTAGATTTGAGACTGAATACTACATTATTAAGTTCATAAAATTGTGAAGGTTGTTGCGGGAAAATCGATACAAAATGCGTTGATGACGCGTGTCAGTTTCTCTTACGCCAATGCTCAGAAACATCGGAATATATACATATACACATATCAGCGGAAAGAGCTATCGAAAATAAAGCAAAATTTTTAATAATGTTAAACTAACTGCCTTGAAGATTTTCACCTCTATATAATAGGTGATTAAGGGAAAACCCAGTGCTGGTTTTACTACCATCGAGAACCACACGTAACTTCGTTGTTATCTTATCTCCTCGGATCACACCGTGATGCGGAATAAAATACGAAATTTGGGAAGGATTACAATTCATAGGCGAAATATAATTCTATTCTAAGTATTCGCGGATTACATTGTCATATGCGATCTTTGATTGTGGAGAAGCCTGCATCTTTCTCTACTCGAGTTACCGAGACAGTTGACGTCAACCTTGAAAGGCAAAGCCACCACGTAACGTCCGTCTTTAGTTCGCGAGTTAGTACTCAAGTAAAATTCCTCACACAATTTATCATCGGGACTAAGTACCTGAGGGACGTCGACTTCCTCCAGCTCCCAGAATTTCTGAATAACGGAGTTCAATAGATCCGCGGTGCAGTAATATGAAACGGACTTGTGACTATTTACGCGGACCGGAGCGTCACCAACAATTACGTAACCGAGGACCATTTCTAAGACGAACGGTGAGACATGCGGAGGTTATCCCTAAATTTTTTTGATAAAAGGAGATGCGGAAAAAGAGAGGCACCGATCAACATTTGAATCAGGCCTTAGTAATAGTAGGTACCATCCGCTAACGGAAGACCCTTCAAATTCAATAATAACGAAGCATCGACTGTTGCGATCGGCAGCCGTTCTGTGATTTTATATACAACCAAAGAACCAATGTTAAAAAAATGTTGCGATCGAAGCGAGAATGAAATTTAATTTTTACGGAAACTTGAATGATTTTATTTGAAACACCTATCCCTTTAACCACTGCACAAGGTCTGATATTTGTGTTTAAACCTTAAATTTGACAAAAGAAATGAGTAATAAAATTGCTTTCAGAAGCGCTGAAGAACAACGCGCGTACGTTATGTTCATTGCCGAAAGAATCAAAAATTATAATACGCACAGTTGCCAGTAACACGGTGGTAGGGCCACGCAAGACGCGACGAGTAAATCCGTTACCATCTGCTAGCTCACAAAGCGTAATGTCATCACTCGACTCGCCTGTACGAGTGGGCCGAACGGCCGAGGTGGCCGAGGGTCGTGTGCTCAGTGGTGCGGGCGTCTTAGCGCTTCTCGCCGCTAGCACGCGGCTTTTCGTTGATGTTACCAACCTTTACCCCGAATGAGATGCGTTCCAAAACCTTAATATGTCCGCGAATAAAAGAAACCATGCTTGAAAATGTTGGGATTTCAGAACTCCGACTATTACAGTGGTTGAACTCAAATGCACGCGCATGTAATAGACTTAAAATCTAATAATTGATTCAGGTATGAAGTGGCAGTGAGACGCTTATCTTCATACTTACTAATTCCAAGTCAACAACGTAATAAGGATTTGCCTTCAACTCTACAGTAGCTATTTTATCCAGCACATTTACAAAATCATCACGCAACGAATCAACAGTTTCAAACTCGCACAAAAATGAGACTGCGTCAAATGATTTTGAATTAATGTCCTTGACGCGATCAGAAATATTTTGCATGCGGGAAAATATCCTATTTCTTTTAGCATATTGCAATTGCAAATTGGTATCGGCTGGTGCCATTTTAATAAAAAATAGGTACAAGCAAAAGTTTAAAAAGAAACAATTCAAGCCTGGGGGAATAGTTAAACTGATTTATTGTCTTTATAGATCCATAGATCGATTTTTTAGCGCCCAGAATAGCAGGAGAAACCCGGCGAAGGGATAAAGATACTGTGCTTCCATCCTTTTCATCGTCCATTTAGCAGAACTTCCTCAAATCTCGTTTCTTCCTGCAATTTTGCACATATTCCATCGTGCACCAACCAAAACTTTCGAAAATCGAATTTTGTATGTATCCCACTTAAACACCGTTATAGTGTATTCAATTCTTAAACGATTTTATAAAGATTAAAGATAAAATTTTATAATTCGTACAGCTATTTTTTTTTTTTGGAATTTTTCGTCCTCAACAAACGTATGTCAAGATATTTCTGGATCCAGTTTAGTAGCTTGTGTCTGGCCTCTCTGTGTATGATGAAGCGATGTTTACTTTAAACGTTGCTGACTTCCGAGAACTTCAGCATTGTGCATGAAATATGTGGAGCTTGGTAGAGGGAAATCTAGGTTCCCTTTCATATGTTATCTACATGATTTGAATACAGTCTTACTATCCTTAGCTTGCAGGAATATAGAGCTGTAAAACCGTTAACCATTTGATGTCCGTAAAGTAAATAAAAAGTTATTTTTTCAAACTTTCCTTACTACGTCGTAACAAGAAGTTGTCTTCAGTTCATTGCTCGTAAAGTTTATGTTGCCTCTTATGAGCAGCTGCGATGTTGCATCACTTTATTTACAGGCAAACGTTAACCATAAAAAGTTAAATGAAATAATATTACACATACCAAGGAATTCAGGCCACTAACTGTTTGCAAAGAAAAAACTGCTATCATAGATGGTAGGTAGATGAAGAAACCATCGATGTTTATACATACAATAACAGATATATATAGAAAAATAAAGTTATATATGCAAGCACAAGAAATTTTCAAAAGAAATTTGTATGAGCTAGACACAAAAATCATCATTGCTGTGAATGTATTGATTTCTTTTTAAAGAAATATGTTTAGACTCAGAGACCTAAAACTGTTATCAAGCCAGACTTTGTTTAGGGAGAATTTTATATAATAAGAAAATCAAAAGCTATGTAACAATATTACATATGTAATTCCGGTATCAAGCGTAATCAAAAAATGCGGTATTTGAATACCTTATTTAATTACGCTTGATACTGGAACTTAGTGAATTTATAATCCAATTTTATTTTTTGGTTTTAATATATTAAGAAAGTATGAAAACTCGTATATGCAATAAGAATTAAAACCATACCAAAAAAAAAATCTTAAAGAACCAAAACGATAAATTAAATTAGTAATGTTTCTTTTTCAAATTAGTAAACACATGTGATTATTTAAAATTTTCTCTGACCGTTTTTACTCTGTACTTTTACTTACGTTTTAGTGTCATGATATCATTCCCCATACTTATAAATTCAAAGAAATAAGCGATATCACTTATACCTAATACAAATGCGATAGTTACTTTAAAATACTTCTTTATGTTAGGAACAAAAACTAATTCGAGCTAGACAAAGGTACAAGAGAGTAAGAGGCCTTTAAAAAAGAAGGAAAACACACTTTCTTTAAATATCACATAGAATGGCAGACATCCGACTCGACCGTAAAAATCATTGTGCATAGATAACATAATACAAACCTGGCAAAAGTGAAGTAACAAATACATAGTAATCGAGATGGGCAATTAGAGAGATGCAAGCCTAGTTGACGTATAATAGTAGAGTTATATTGTTATAAATAAGTACACAAGTTATAGCATTAAAAATAACAACATACTATATTTTAAACATCACAGCGTAATTGGTATTAATATAATAGTTTTAGTAACCCCTATTAGAAATCGGGCTCATAAAAGGAACTTTTAAAACTCTGTCTTAAAATGGATAGTACCAGTTACATGATAACCTAAAATCACTATCTTATATTCAAAACCGTTTTACAAAGATTTTTCAAAACCGACTTCAATTGCCTTAGAAGTGAACTTTTATGATGTTTTTGTAACAGTTATATTTATTTAAAAAAAAGGCCAAGAGCGTATCGTCCACGTACATGAAAGGGTTTCATAGCTATTCGATGGTCCGTCCGACCGCTGGACAAAATAAATACAGACACATTTCATTTTGCGGTTGACTCCATAGGTTTTCTTAGGACGACTGTACATAAGTTTGTCGAGTTGTATAAAAATATTCATGTAAGATATCGAGTCTGCTATAGTTTTCCTTATAAGTACTTAGTTAGAGATATATATCACATGTATTCAGAATTATTGTAATAATATTTCAAAAGTTAAGGGGGGGCGCTCTAATCTTAACTTTGTATTAAGATATTTTGAGACTGGGGAGTTTGATCCACATGATTTCTACGAAGTTTTTGTTGCAATATAACGCAATGTAACCAATCTTTGAATCTTCAATTTACATCTCTCCACTTATTTTCGTGACAACCGGTGCAGAAACGGCAGGGTACGAGCCCGGACGGACAGACATAACGAAACTATAGGGTTTCCTAGTGGACTACGGAACCCTAAAAAGACTATACGAACAATTCAAAAAAATATATGAAACCACGTCAAGCAACAGTTATTATACATCAATATTAGATCTTCCGTTTGATAAATTTAAGAACAAAATATTTCCTATTTTCATTACATTCTTGTACGTAAAGCACTATTAAAAATACGTTGACGATTTACTTTCATGGGAAAATACTGTTGATTATTAAACGGGCAACACCGATGACTGTAAACTACATTGTGTAAGAAATATTATTTTAAAAGAGTAAATGCTGAGTTTCTCGCTTGCTCTTCCCAGCAGAATCTGCCTTCCGAGCTGACAGTAGCTTCTTCTCGAACATTTAATCACAATGTAAAAATTGACGCTTTATAAGAACGCGTAAACTTCTATGCGAATATTTTGAATTGGTATTTAAGTTTGAATGTTATCAAAATGCAGCTATAAGGTTTGACATTATAGACAATAAAATATATGACGCTCCAACAATTAGACCACCGATGAGTTAATAATGGTAATAACAATATTTACTTTGCGAATGGAAAGGCGCAACCTTTTGATTTTTTTCAGCATTTAATGTCAAATTTGTAGATTTAAGTCTCGAATGATGCAATGTTACAAAGCTCCACTTTCGGTTTCGAAGAGCGTAGCTGTAGTCATATATATAAGCTACGTCGTAACAATGACTTAAGGCTTTGTGACAGCAAATGTTAGTAAGGCTGTACAATCGTAAAACTTACGTTGTTTTATGTTTGAATTATAATTGCCCTTCATTGGCCACATTAGTAAATAATGGATATAAACATCGAGTGTGTTAAAACTTTCAAAACTAAACATGAGACTAGGATATATTACGTTTGATAAGCTTTACATTTTAGAAATATTTACAATTTCATAATTTTTTGTAACAAAAATTCTGAAAAAATAAATAGGCAATTCCTTCGTGCTAGAATAAGCAATGTCGCTTACACAGTTATTAGTACACGTTATAAATTCCTCAAGAAAACATCTTTTCTCATCTATAGAGTTATAGTATATAAATATATTGCAAATAACTTAACTACCTTAAACGTCAGCAACAAAGCTATATCAAATCCGTGTTATGGCGGTACGGTACGTAATTATAGTTTCTAAATGCCAGTAAAAGTTCAACAACGCGAGTCCGCTATAGTTTTCCTTGAAAGTAATTAGTTAGAGGTATATATCACATTTATTCAGAATTATTGTTATAATATTTCAAAAGTTAAGGGAGAGGGGACGCTCTAATTTTAAATTTGTATTAAGGTATCTTGGGGCCGAAAGGTTTAATCTACATGGTTTATAAGAAGTTTTTGTTGCTTTTTGAAAGACTTTTCCAAAAATACTATACACATTGGGGTGAGTCAAAAATTTTTCATTTTGCGGTTGACTCCATACATTTTGTTAGGACGACTGCAACTACATAAGTTTGTCGAGTTGTAATCAAATAACTACATATGATATCGAGCCCGCTACAATTTTCCTTTAAAGAATTTACACATTTTTTTTTCAGAAGTATTACAATAATGTTTCAAAAGTTAGGGTTAATTCTCTCTAATTTTAACTTTGTATTAAGATATCTTGGGACTGGGAGATTTGATCCACATGGTTGTGAGTAAGTTTTTCTTGCATTATAAGAGACCTTTCCAAGGATATCCTACACGATGGGGTAAGTCAATTTTTTTGGGTGAAAAAAATGTTTTTACATTATTTTTAAAACTAATTTTCGTGACAATCGGTGCAGAAACGGCGGAGTACGAGACCGGACGGACAGACGGACGGACATAACGAAACTATAAGGGTTCCTAGTGCCCCTAATAAAAAACGAACTCCTAACCTAAACAAACAAATAAGAAAAACTTGTAATGATACTGATATTTTTAAATTTATCTCATTTTAAAATGTTACGGTTGATCAAAATTGCATAAAGAGGAAATAAGTTTAATCACTTATGTTTTATCCTTAAAAATGTTAAAGAAAAAACCCTAATTCACATTTCACCGATTTTGAAATAAGTTATTTAAGAAAACATTATTTTTTTTCTAAAATTTTAAACTACGCTGATGATTTGTCTCTTGTCGTTTTTAGGTACAAATATTATCTCATGCCTGTAGCCTCAAACGTATTTTTTTATCAAATTTTGTAAATCCTACTATTATGGCACATCTACATCAAATATGTATGAAACTCCCTTGCATTTCATTGCCCGTATCTTATTTTATGAGATACGAGTACTCCATTTTTGTTTTATGCCACTAGTATAACAATTATAGTTTTAATACACTCTTGGACAAATTCTTTTCACTGATTTACGTTAAACACCGTATTTAAGATTTTAATATTACGGCTACTTTCCCTTAAACTTAACTAAAACAAATTTAAGTAAATGCTTACCTTAAACTAATCTAATCGTGAAAATGTAGAACAATTAGTACTAGCCAATCGCAGAACTAAATTGTGACAGATTGCCGAAAAGCTACAGATTAGTTTAAGGTAAGCATTTACGATTAGTATCAATAAATTTCCTTTCGTTCAAAAACACGTCTGAACACAAAAAATATTTGGTGCTCGTTGACACGTGCTCTCCTAGTTCCCAAGGCCTCGCGAGCTTACTCAAATCTACCGTTTCTAATCTACTAGAATATACTATTTATATCTATGATTGTTTTAGTAGCCGAATAGAAGTCCACTCTATTTATACGGATTTCAAAAAAGCATTCGATAAGGTAAATCATCGCTTATTTATAGAGAAGTTAGATATTTTTGGGATTCATGGTAATTTACTTCGCTGGGTACAGTCTTATATAGAAAATAGATCACAAATAGTGGCTGTGAAAAATTACATATCAGAACCTTCTCCTGTTACTTCAGGAGTACCGCAGGGTTCCAATCTCGGCCCATTACTTTTCGTTGCATTTATAAATGATCTTGTGTCAAATTTATCATCACACTGTTTATTATATGCGGATGACTTGAAAATATTTCGCAGCATTTCAAGTATAGAGGATTGCATCACGTTACAAAGAGATTTAGACTCAATAGGCAAATGGTGTATTGATAATCATATGTTTCTCAATGTTCAAAAATGTTTCGCAATCAACTTCTCTCTTTGTATTGTAAATAAAATTAATTTTCAATATTCAATAGAACATGCATACCTTGAGTGGAAAACCTCCGCACGTGATTTGGGAGTGATTGTAGATTCCAAGCTTTCATTTAGAGACCATTTCGATTATTTGCTTAGTAATTGTAATAAGACCCTTGGATTTATTTTGCGTTGTTGTAAAGGTTTTCGCACGCCTGCATCATATTTAAAACTTTTTAATAGTCTTATTCGTAGCAAACTAGAGTACTGTAGCATAATTTGGAATCCATACTACTCAATTCATATAGATCGTCTTGAAAATATACAGGCAAAATTTTTAAGAAATCTTTCGTTTCGATTAGGACTTAAACGCACATTAACAACTTATACATCGAGGTGTAATTATTTTTTAGTGCGTACACTACAGAGCCGAAGGGTTATTATGGACGTGGTTACTTTTCACA
>JAOCPS010291704.1:0-13072 GCA_025505425.1 Graphium colonna | reverse complement strand
CGGGGAGGGTTCGGAGAAATTATTCGGATTAATGCCTGCTGCTACTTTTGCTCAATGCATATGCGACAAACCAATAAACGCTATCCACACTACTTTGATGGTTGGCAATCTAGAACCGTGCGATTTTGTGACGCACGACTTCCTTGTGGAATGAATTATCGCCAGTGGTATTTACGAACCGATATGAGTTAGGGACCTTCAAGAAACGAGCGTACTCTTATCAAAAAAGCTGGCAACGTTCGCGTAACTCCTCTGGTGTTGCGGGAATCCATGGGCGGCGGTGATCACTTAACATCAGGTGAGCCGTTTGCTCGTTTGCCCCTCCCCCATAAAAATACATCTCTCCGCCAATTTTCGTGACAATCGGTACAGTAACGGCGGAATAAGAGCCCAACGGACAGACATGACGAAACTATAAGGATTAGTGGACTACGGAAATATAAAATGATAGAAAAATTGGTATTGAAACCCTCCTTTTTCTGTTAAAAGGATATTAACAAAACTTTTCGAGAATGTGAGATTAAGGCTAAATGTAACGATGAATCAAATTTTACAAAAGTGTGCTAATATTAAGAAATACAAGAAGTTTACATACCGTATTATGGATGCCACGCAAAACGACCTTTGCTTTATATTTTATACTTTTCTGTCGTTACGCTTACAGAGCCAATTAACATGTGGTACATATTTAGGATGCCCTAAATAATAAATATAGAGTGACATATTTCGGTTAGACGTTATAGCGACCACTTGATTACCAGTTAAGGGTATGTTTAGTCTCGAAAATTTGTTTCGTTTTCTTTAATATTTCCTAATTGTGTATTAGGATGTATGGCATTACATTTTAAATTATTTATCCATACTAACATTAAAATAAAAAAGAATAACTCTGGTCTATAACGTACATATTTTGAACAAAAAAAATTAAGTCTTTCGACTAAAACTATTTTACAAACTTAAGAAACGTCCGTTTTATTGTGATTAATCGATTTGACTGAAACATAAGATTATCACAATATTAATATGTTTTAAAGTTTATCAGACAGACAGATCTAATGCCTAAATAGATGGATATATTTTGAGGGAACTTAGATAGACAAATAGCTGATAACGTGAGTAGTAACTGAGAGTACATTTACTTTGGATAGAAGGTAAGGCCAAATAAGACCCATAACTTGGTAAACAAGATCTAAGTACCATATCATATATCAACAAAGAGCAGCAATAAATAATGTATTAGGAAGTAGAGCTTTTATGAAATAAAGTATTGCAATATTATTGAATAGATATATGAAGAAAACCTTCGAATTTTTTTTCTTTTTATGTGTGTGTTTGGGTCGGATAATCTCTTTAACAATTTGAATTGAGCTGGCAGATAGTATCAGCAATGTCTTAGGACTTTTTTATAGTAAAAAATGCTATATCTTAACAGTACAGTCACATTTATAGATAATCGATAATAATTTATACGTTACATAGTTATAGAGCTATGGTTTTGTTACACATTTTGTTAATTTACGACCTGAAGTAAGCTTTTGAATTTTCTTGTATTATACCATACATATTATATATTATATCCTGATTTTAATTAGGTTTTCATTTCTATATTTTTGTATCCTGTAAAATAAATTTGTTTATGGATTTTGTCATGAATAATTAAAATATCCAATCGGGGTGGGAGAGTGGATAGGGAGGTATCATCTCACTACAGACAAATCCGTCATTAAGTTTAATATACCATTCTTAAGTTTATTTTTTTGTATAGCCATTTGTATCCTCTTTTCTACCCTGTTCTAAACTAAATTATATATTCCTGTCCTCCCTCATTCAATTTATATATTTCTGTCCTCTTTCATTCAATTCTAATCAAAATCCAGGGCTGTCTTGAATCCCTGCCTTGAATTTTGTACGCTTAGCTTTGTCAGCTTTACTTGATGTTAAGGAAAGCTGATGCTTTAATTTGTACGAAATAAAGCTGATGTTCGCTTACCAATTAAAACAGAAGACCCACATTACATTGTAGGCAGTAAAAGTTTTCCAAAAAACGATTTTATCATGAGTTCGTAGATAAATTCTATTATTTTCAATAATTATGTTAATAGAATCAGGTGTTACTTTCCGGAAGTCCATAGTTTACAATTTTATTAGCAATATTCCGCAAAAAACCCCTTACAATCTTCAAGTAAATATGTAAGAGTACGCATAAGCATGCGTAAAGCATCTCTCTCCCTTCCCACACTGCATGTGCGTGCAGCGTTCACTTAACGAACGCTGGTCGTAGAAGCAACACCTGTAGATGCTCCGTTGTCGGGGCGAAATGTGCGTCGAGTGTGAGGGTAACAATCTGCCTGCTGGTTTGGAATTCTGCATGGTCGAACATAAGTGGTTGGTGGTGGTTTTGTCTGCATGATAGAGCACGAGAAAGCACGCACGAGCAATGTGGGAATGGAGGAAGGTGTTTTACGCATGCTTATGCTTGCGCTCACATATTTATGGTTGCAGGTTGTAAGGGTTTTTTTTCCGCGGAATATTGCTTATACATTATAATAGAGTTGAACAATTATGTTATTTTTTATACCTAAATAGAAACCTAGTTGCTGATAAGTGTTTCTAATTATTATTTCACGTTACTTAAACAAATTATTTAACTTAAAACTTCTTTTGAATACATTTAAATCTGAGTAAATAAACATAAAGCGATATTATTACAAAATCAATTACAATCAATTATTCCATTTTCCCGAAGTTTCTGAGAACCCTGAATTCCATATGATAGTGTTCAGTTGAAAATTTGGAATATTTTATTATTTTTGCCAGGATCAAGCAAAACGAATTCTGAGAAGAATTGCTATAAATGTTTTAAATTAATAAAAGGATTCTTAGTAACAACTTGATATCGTCTTATTTCACAAAATTTGAAGTTAACAGTTAGGATTTTACCTTTTTTTTTTATTTATCTAATATTATGAAAAACTCCAAAGGATAAATAAGTTTTCAACTTTCTGTCTAAAGTATACGTAAAACTAGAGTTTCATTTCATGGATTAGCTATCAATATTTAATGATAAACAATTAA
The DNA here is from genome assembly GCA_025505425.1 of Graphium colonna. NCBI lineage: Eukaryota > Metazoa > Arthropoda > Insecta > Lepidoptera > Papilionidae > Graphium > Graphium colonna. The sequence continues at coordinate 9,997 of JAOCPS010291704.1, read as the reverse complement.
ATAGTTAGGTCAATTTATTTCAGTTTGCAAATAAAAGTATGATATCTTGAAGTTTAATTTATTAATTTCCTAAACACGAGATTTTATAATAACATATTTTAGAATTGGTCGTTGATCGATTTTTTTTATTTCTTTTATATTCAGATGTAACTGATTTTATTTGTAGCCGATTTGTAGGGTGATATTTTAAACCTTGATTAAAAGGAGACATGGATGACGATAACCTTCCGCGTGTCTCGGTGTACATGTTGTTCGAAGCAAATATTAGTCGAGTGTGTTCTATGATATAACCATGATTTTTTTCTTTTTGTTATTTTTTATTGTAAAAATCGAGAGAAAAAAGTAGCTGCGCGCTGTTAGTGATATCAACGGTTTATAATTTTTCAAAAATTATCAGCCAAAAGTTTTAAAATACTGCGTAAACATATAGGGATATTTTTGGCATTAACTGTTGAATGTAAATTTGATGACAATAATTAATTTTAGAATAAATAAGCTAGCGACTACACAAATGATTCATCTATCTATTGTGTTATATTGCCGTACGTAATTAATATTTATAATTCTTCCAAATTATTTGGAAGTACAAGTTCATTACTGAAAATCATTCTCCAAACATCCAGTAGTCATAGTGAGAGACGTCGCGTGCATTGGTGAAGTAGCACGCTAAGCGTTATCAAGTACTTTTATATACAATCACATCCTTCTACAACTATACGTATACTGCTGTTGATAATTAAATGTTTACATAATAAGCCAACTATCTTATTAGAATATTTGTATCCAAAAAATCCAGTGTACTTGTATATACAGTAATCTTTTTAAACCCACATAATATGAAATTTTTATTGAATGATATGTATTAAGAAAATAGGGCATTCCAATAGGCCGGTGATTAGTTTATGTAAGAACAGGTTGTCTTATATATGTACATCTCCGCTAGACAAGTGTTTTAATTTTGGAATGCTTTACTCTGTACCTATGTATATGTTAGTAGGGTTTTTACTAACATGAAACGTAGTTCAACATTCTCTAGTCTATTCACATAAGCGATGTAAAATGGGTACCACTCAACACTTCAGTATTCCAAACTACTCCGAACGAATGTGTTATATAGCATTACGATAGTAGCATATAGGAATTGTGCAGGACGAAACCTAAGATTTAAAAATTTTGCCTATGTGGCAATGGAAATGAAATATACAATCAAGATACGAACCCAAGTCATAAAATTTCGTAAGGTGCTAAATTCGATCTCCTGTCAATCAGAGCCAAACTACCTATGATTCCATACCGAGCCATTTTTTTAATAAGCTCTTGTAAATAATTTTATAAAACGCTTTACTAAGTCAGTATAGATTTAGTCATCGTGTTTACGCAAATCTACCTGTGAAATTATTTCATCCAAGATAAATAATAATTTTGTTGACGTAGACTTATTTTTGTAAAATCCGTATTAGTATGGGTAAATTACTTGCTTGAAGTGAAAATTTATAGCCGGATAAACTACTGTTTCAAAAACTTTTTAAAATATAGCTGGATTAGAAATTGGCTATTAGTAACAAATAAATTCAGCATTACTTAATTTAATGAAGGAAACAATTAGAGATGATTTCCACATTAAAAGAAAAGAACCGGTGCTAATCGATTTATATATATAAAAAAAAATATTGGTGGTATTCTATCCACACTCGCTCCCTTGAATGGATCCATTCTTTATAAAACTGAAGTACATTGTCTGAAGTAATTTTAATATTGCTTATATTATTACTAGCCTCTCGGTGAAATGGAAAGTTTACACTGCTATTATCAAAAATGTCAATATTGTAAACAGATGAAAACTGCTTTGCGTATAGGTTTCAAATGTTAGATAACTTGTGGCTGAGAATACACATAAAGTATTTGTTCTGAATATTATATTATAAAACTTTGGATTAGCCTATAAAAGTGCATTAATACGAACCTTGTAGTCAATATAGCAAGGCAAGGTGGTTACAACATAAAACAACATTTTTTTATTAAATTAAATGGAATCTGTTCAATGGGATTGTGATTATTCTTACGTTATTTTATTTGGAGCTTATATTTTTCTTTAAACGTCATTTTAAGTTTATATAAAAACCAGATTGGGTAACACTGTTAAAAGGCATTAATAGAGGTGAGATGCTAGGCACAAGTTCAAATATGACTTAATTACACATGATCAGGTCTAAACATCTTGACTTATTATTTGAAACATTGTTGTATTGAGTAAGCGAATTAAAAGAAATGTAATCTAAAAAAATTTACTGTGAGTGAGAGACATTTGAGCTAAATTAAAATCTCCAGCAATAATAATATAGCATGTTTTCAGCATCGCTACTATCAAATATTCTATTTAAATTATTTAAGAATTCCAAAGTTCCAATGATCCTGGCCTTTCGATTCATAAAGAGACAGTTGCCTCAATACAAAATTATTGGATATAACTACAAGAACACCTCCACCATTTTTTTAAACAAAAACCAGATGTTTTGGTCGCTTCTATATACTGCATAACGATTATCGTAAAGCTCTATTTCTCAAAGGTCAAAGATGCTACTATTCAACCACGTCTCCGTTAATATTACAACATAAAAACTATTACACACACAATTGCCTAAAAAGTCTTCAGTTTTTGTCCTTAGCCCTCTCATATTAGAAAAATATACATTAAATGTATTCAACATTTTGACTTATAAAATCATAACCAACTTTTGCTAAAATAAAAATATTATCAATCTTATTCAAATCTAGGCTTTTTAATGTATGATTGCTCTTTACCCAAATAAGTGAACTATCGTATTTTGTCATAATAAACTCCCATTACATTTGGCTGTTATAGCGGCATGGGAAGATTTATTTTCAGGACTAAGATTTTCAAGTATGTAGATGGGCAAATTTTTATCACTCGCTATTCCTAGATAGCGCAGATTCAATTTATCTTTGGTATTCTTTTATTAAATTCAATGGATGCTTTCATTTAAGCTATCCATGAACAATCGTAAACGTCATTTTCCTTAATTCAGCATTGTATTGTCTTCTCCAGTTGTTGCAAGAAATTTAATAAGCTTTCGCCGCGATGCGCAGCAATGCAGTGAATTTCAATATTGCTTGCACTAGATAGTTGATCAATTTGTCTAAAGCGCTGGGAGATGTCACGATAGATTATGCAAAGCAGGTTGTTTTCTTTTTGTAGTGATTGAATCGTAACATTGTGACTTTCAATTGTCTTTTTGATATAATCATATTCATTGCTTAAGTAGTTAATATATTGCTTAAAAGTTGTCAGCTGGTGTTTTGATTCGTGTATTTGACCCCCGAAAGCTGAGCGCAATTCTTCACGAATTATCCCCCGAATGCTCTCAGTGGAAATACTTTGAAGATACGAGAAGATGAAAACTGGTTATTACGTAGTGTAACGTTATTAATGGTATGTACGCTAGAGCATAAGACAGAAAATTGCGCTGGTATATTTGAGTTGTCAAGAAGGATAAACCCAGGTAGCCTTATTCATGTTATAGGAATTTTTGTATTCTTTCTGATATATTTAAACACTCAATACTTATCAGTGCAATTAGATTCATCGCATGTGATGCGGTATTACATGCGATAAATCTAATTTATCTGTGCTGCCCGCACATTTATTGTTAGCCGGCATTTTAAGAAAGTGATAAATAATCTCCTCATTTGAATAATATTATGCTGTAATAGGGTAAAAAACAAGATCTCGATAAGCTGTTGAACCATATGCCACAAGCATTATAAAAATCCAAATTATTTTAATGTTCGATGCTTTATTCACTTGTTGAGAATGTTTTTGTTGAATTTCACTATTATAACTGAACATTTTTGTTTGAACACTAAGGTTATTATACAATAATACTTTTATATAATGATAAATCGAAAGATTTTTATATTATAAGCACTTTTACGGTACCAAATTAATAATTTTGTTAGCGAGTTCAAACAGCTGTTGTCGACAAGCGTGTTAGGGACAAACGAAATAATCATTCAAAAAATTATGCAAATTTGATTTAGGTAAAATATGATATCACTTGAACGTTAGATCTTAAAGACAACGAAAACTGTCTCTCAAAGAGGCTTTGACGAAAATTTCATATCATATGGGCGGAAAACGATCGCTGTTAGTATATCGGATTTTATGAAACCACAATTTTTCCAAGAAGATCACCGGATTTTATTGAAAATTCTAGATTATTAAAAAATCGCAATATCCACGTTTCAATAAAATCTAACTGTACAACGTTGTACGGCTGTACAATCTTATTGGTATTTTCCTTATGCAATCTTTTGCAATAGATATCACCAAAACACTTAAATAAGCTAAAGGAATTATATATTATATGTATTATATATATTATATATGGTCATAAAGGGTGCGCACAACATGACAATAGACAAATAAATTTAAATTTTAAATATACTCGTATGTATATTGGAATTTTACCTTGAAATTTAATTAAAACGGAAACATAATTCTGTGCTCTTTTTAAGAGGAGGTTCTCAATTCGGATGTAAATTTTATTTATGTATGTTCCCGCAAATATTCGTCATTTATAAACCGATTTTAAAAAATATTTTTTTTGTCTGATAGTATGTTCTTATATATTTATGAAGAATTTTACAAATTGCTCTTGCTTAAAAAAATATGTAAATTATTTTTCGGGTCAAAGAAACGAAATATAATTCTCTACAGCTGTTTACGTTGTCGGCATTAAAATTCAACACATACGTTACGAAAGGAGTTGCAAGGATTAATTTTACTGCTTGTCCGCGTAATATAATGAATCATAAAATATAAAGGCATAAGCTTAAGCGCCTTGCAGTTCTATCAAGAATCTGTCTTTTATTAGGGAAAGTTTACATTTTCAATTTAAAATTTTTAACTAGCCATATCTACTTTTCAAACGTTGTGTTTCAAACGATGTTCTTAATTGGGCTATATGATTTTTCGTATGTATTTTTTCTAATTTCTCCCCAAGCTATGACTGATTTTCAAAATACTTTTTAATTTTTAAGGAAATAGTGTCAAGGTGATCGCCCAATATAGTTTTAATGAAAATTCCTCCAGCAATTCCTTTTATAAATTAAAAATAGGAAAAATTTAATTTTTTTCGAACATCCTAATAATGATCTCCAAACGCTGAACTCGAGATGGTAAACAAACTGATGTTGCATATGGAATCGTTCACCTCTGTTATTCAGTCGTCAATAGTTACAGATGATGCAAAAATTCATCGATTGCATACTTCTAAAATCAATATAATAAAATATAAAGTCGGCATAAAATAAAGTATGTTTGGCTTTTGGGGATACCGAATGGCCATATCTATCCTTTTCCTTTCCCATTCTTTTCGCCTCCAAATCCACAACACCAACCTCATCATATTCAACAAACCTATTCTTTATACTTGTTGACAACGCACTAGTGACTCTTTGGATGTTGTGTGTGTCCATGGGCGACGGGATCGCTTACCATCAGCTGAACCGTCTGTTCGTTTGTTCTCCCTTCCATAAACAAAAATCATAATTGATACATAATCTGCAGCTAGCTTTTTTGATCCATATCGTTTCAGTGTGCCCCACATACTACAGTATAAAAAATATTTCTTTAATAAAAAAGTGTAAAAACTGATTGAATAATTTCGTTAATTTTTTATGTTCCAAATTGGTATTTTGCATATCCTGCTTATCTTATTTGCGGCATTTTATCTCTATCTCTACAAGAAAATATTTTCATAAAGTTTGGGCTGTAAATACAATTAATTAATTTAATGTTTGAATTTTATGTATATTAATATATATTGTGTATTAAAAACCACTCATAATTAAAGGGCTATTATATTTATCACAAAATAAGGATAAATCACCGTAAGACATAAATCTTTCTTCATATTTTGACGATATAAAGCTTAATTTATTATTAATAATAAAACAAAAGAAGAGAAAGCCGTAATGAGTTTTTTGGAACATACTGTATAAGCAATAAATGTTACAAAATACTAATCAAAATATAAACTAATCAGAATTTTGAACATAGCACTATTCAGACATGGAACACATTACCTAGACAGCTTAATTCAATTACACAGTATTTAATTTATTTAAAAAAATCTATACACTTTTACTTAGAATATGGTAGTTTATAATTTATGAGATAAATTTCTGACATTTACCAAAAATTTTGGTACAAAGGTTCGGTGATTGATTTATGCGGGTATGTGCTGTTTTCCTTTAATTAAAATCAATTTAAACAATCATTGATTACACGATAATCCATTGAAAATCTCATTTCTGCTCTTCTAGTATAATACTCGTACATTGCACTATTTAATTCAATATAATGGTTATTGAGTTTAAACTGTTTCGACCTCTATCCATACTAAATTGGATAGAAATCAAAATAGTTGAAACTCATCGGTATGCAAAAATCATAAACTGAAACAATAAATTATATCAAAAATTAATATTTGTGGTTAATAGGTAAAAAATTATTGTAAGTGAGTGTTAATCCATTGACGAATAAATTGCTACTAGTGTCTAAGGTTTGTAGGAGTCTTTTTTATAAGTATTTTTCTTCTGAAGTTTTCGGCTAAGATTTGTCTTTGTTTGACCTAGTTAGTCGATCTGACTAAAGTTTGATCATCTGATTCCTTGAATTGGGCAAATTTTGAACGCCTAATTCGATAAAGTGTTTATTTTACATATGTTTCATAAAGTTACAATATTTTATAAAATAGACTAACTGTGGACTGAATAAATAGTATACGTTTTTAATTGTCGTTTTTGTTTGATTAAGGTAAACTTAATTGTAGGAAGTTTTGCGTATTAAAAAATTTTGTATATTTAAATTTGTGTGAAATATGTTCGTCAACTTAATTTCTGGGAGCAAAATAAACAACATAAAACTAAATAATTAATTTAAAAAATTATAACTGTAAGTTTCCTTGTGGTATTGTGTCAGTATGGGGCGAACTTCATTATTAACTTTGCACTTCTCATTCACGATTTCACGGTGTTGCATTTCCGTGGAACCATTTCCGAAGTTCTGCGTTTCCGTTCCTACAATTCGCAGTTGTACGTATGTATATGCGGTGCTATACTTCCGCACTTCATAGAAAATGAATCCTAGTAAATATCTATGCAAAAGAAATTTGTAATTTAATAAAATTTATCATATTTCATGTCTGTCTGCTTATTAACCAAAGATTTTTAATCACATATTAAATGGTAAATTATAGTATAAAAGTTTTATCTACATTTATTTTATACATAATTTGTATTTATATTCACAATGTGTGTATGTGTGAAAATCTGGTGTGTTGTACTATTATTAAAATAAATATATTAAAAGCACAATAAACATTGAGGTCGAGTAAAAAGGATAGCTAAGTTCAATGTCCACAGAGGGGACTTGAACTCCACAGAGGGGATTGAACCTATGTTCGTGTTTTTAGTTGTTTATTTTTATTAGTAAAATACAATTATAATATATTTATAAAGTATAATAAACTTCTAAATATAGTTTTGATATCAATAATAAGATAACGTTTTTTTAACGATATATATCGTTAAAAAACGTTATATTCTTTCAGAGTACACAAGCTAGCTTTACATATGATATAAAATATATGTTTTTAAGTTATGGTCTTTAAAAAGGGGTACCAGCGGCTAAAGAAAAAAAATGATTATTGCTATAGGATACAGCTTTTTCAGTATAAGTAATAAACTACCACTACAGTTATCATCCATAAATTTGAACTCGTGACCACAAGGATTTCTATAAAGAGAAATTATACTTTGAATGGGTCTACTCTGCAGTATTCCAATAAAGTGTTTTTTTTCTAATTCATTAAAATGATGTACATGCTAAAAAGATAAGACATTCGTTTTTTGCTACCTAAAAATGTTTAGCAGTATTTTGTATAATAGCCTTATATCAGTTATTTTTAGAATTTCGTTTAAACCCAGAGATTTTGTTAAAAAAGGTAAAATCTTCTTAAAGCATAAATTATTCATCCGCCCTATTAGCAGGATTGTACACGTACGGGTCGGTATTCACCGGAGCATGTACGGTCCGTTGTATGCTTGTATGTTTTGAACATTTGCTTCAATTTATTTAAACATTATCATTTGTACTGATGCAAGAAAGCCAAAACAGTGAACACGTTAAAAGGAGATTTATGAAGCGTGTATGAACATTATAAAATTTCGTATATATGTATTTATCTCGATAATTTTCCTGTTTTGTTCGATGTTAAATATTTGAGAGGCTTTTGTGTAATTTCTATAGTTACTCATGAAATAATTGGTCAGTCATTCGGCTAGCGGGAATTTGGATTGAACGACTGCGAAATAACGGTAATATCAGTAAATGTTGAGATACTAATCGCCAAAGAAAAGAGTTTGTTTTATTTACATATTCATAGCGTAAAAAATAAAGGTCGTCCCTACACTATTTAAACTGAATTCTTTATTTATGTGTTGTTAAAAATCATATCTAGCAATATTTTTAAAACATTACTAAGAATGTGCACATTTAATTTAAAAAAGTATTTAGTATTTTGTTATAAAAGAAAAGAAAACTAACAATACTTTATATGTTTACATTTTTCTCATGGTGACCTATTTCTGAATAATTTCTAATACCTTTTACGTAAATCCGTTTTGTAGAAAGAAACCTGCATGAAAAGGTATTTAGCGTAGACCAAGCAAATACAAACTGATTTATTGATAATCTAATTTTATCGCACGGATATCCGGAACCTTGCTAGTTCTTATTCATCTTATACTCAAAGGAAAATATGAATATGTTATGTTCGTAGTGTTCAATACATCGCAATCTTATATTCCTTATTTAGTAGTAGAAATCTCAAAAAATTATAAATTTTATGCTAAAATAAAACAAATTTTCTTTCTTTTCATCCTCTCAGTAATGATTCAAATGAAACGAAGATATGTATACCACATAAACTGGCGTAGGTTTATAAGTATTCATGAAATTAGAAATAAAATTTTATTTAATAAACATAATTGCTCACTGTAAGTATATTTTGTGTAATGTTTTTTTCTAAATTTTCTGACTTCAAACACCTTAGAATTATACTATCGTGGCATATTTTTCCTTTATATTTATCTAATAATCAAACTAAGTTTTCTGAAAATTTTACGGACCATTTCGAAAGTATAGAAAAAAGAGTTTTTAAAACTGGCTTATAAATGAAGGATATGTAAACGGAGAAGAAGAAGCGAAGCGACCATAAAGAAAAAAAATAATTGTAAATAGTTAAGCCTTAGTAAATCTTAAGAAAAACTAACATGTACCTAAGCAAACAGTTTATATTTATTTATTACCATACCTTACATTATCATTACAGGCAACATACCTAATTCAATAATGTGGCATTATAACAAATATTTTATAAGTATATTCGAAATTATCAACCTTCAATAAAACATATTAATGCTATCTTGGTGAACTCATTCAAAGAACACGAGAAAATGTCTAATTTTGAAGCAATCACATTCAAAACACACAGCGCCTCATTCAAAAGTTGAGTCCTCCCAAGGGGCACCACAAACATTTGTGGTTGCGTATTCGACATACGTACCGGTCTGGAACGTACATCCTTAACTGACCAATAAATCTGCACTATAATAATATAATATTTTTTTTTTATTTCAGATTATAAACTCCATAATGTTAGTGTTTTTAAGCTTGATATATTACAAACTAGCGTTAGTACAATTCATCAAAATATTACATTTAATGTTTTTTTTACATTATAATTTAATTAATAATTTAAAATGAAATATTATGACAATTAGAATACAAATTAAATATTATAAAATAGCATGTAGTCGAATCCATTTTCGCAGAAATGGAGAGCCTACAAGAAAACGTAGGACGGCATTAGAGCTTCCGCGTAAACGTTCCATCGCAGAGGCACACCGT
>JAOCPS010291594.1:0-13075 GCA_025505425.1 Graphium colonna | reverse complement strand
AAAAGTAAAATGAAAAAGGAAGAAAGTTACTCGTTTAAGGTGTACCATAAGTAACTTATGTGTTTGTATGTACCATAGCTTTCAACTGGGTCTGTTTCAGTTTCTTAAGGGTAATGTTGTAGAGAGCGTTGTAAGCTATATTTATACAAAATCTAATCAGCAGGATTATTGTTATGAACGTTCATCGATTGAAATTCATGTCATTTAGTCGTTGTCGTCAATATTGTAGTTTTTTTTACATTAATGACTACATCCTTTACATCCATACTAACACACACTAACTTTATTACTTGTGATAAAAATATAAATTAATTTAGTAAGTATTATAGTAATTTTCGGAAAATGTCCGAAAATTTTGGTTTATTATCCGTTTAACGCTTAAATTTGGCATGGCAATTAACTTCAAAATCATGGTCTTACAACAAACGGAGTAGTTGGAAAAAGCCCGCCAGAAAAGTATCTGCTGAATCTGAAATTTTTGTGTACTATATTCTTTTTTTTTTCAATGCAAATAACTTAAGAAATCAATTATTAATTCAGTAACATTACACCTGGTCATTAAAATCTGGTATGTTTTTGGTTTTGCGATGATAATTAAAGAGAAAATAAGGGAATTAAATTGTACGAGAGAAGTTAAAATTATTATCATAATCTATTCCGTCACATAAACCTCGTAATGAAACAGTAAAACCCAATGCGTTTTTATATAAAAAGTAAATAAATAACAGAACATTGCTAGAGGTTGAACAGATGGCTCCGTTGTGAGTTATAGACGGAATGAAATACGCCGAAGAGTAAACAATTGTTACTTTAAGAGAAGTTTGTGAATGCTATAAAAAAACGTTACATATTTTTTTACTAAAATTAAAAAATCAGGAATAAATATTTAATGTATATATACGATATCGACAGATGGCGCTTACGTTAATATAAACCAATAAGCATCTATATAAATAATAAAGAATCGACTTAGACAGTTTGATAACTACTTTTTTATTTTTATCTATTAATTTCGTGTATTTAAAAAAATCCTCTTAGTGTACAGAGGCGCAACCAATATCAAAGAGTTTAAAGCCATATCATGATGTATTCTTCCTGTTTTATGTTCTATGGCTTTAACTCTCTTCAACATTGTCACCATTTTTCTCGGGAATACCCATTTAAACGAATCATGTAATTATATGACGACTATTTTTTTTATTTCCTTAAATTCTTTATAAATTATTAATTTTCTAGTGAAGCATGACGTCAACAAATAACGTTATTACCATTTCAGAACGATTTTGTAGCACAATGGCAGTGACAATGTCAAACGACATTGACAGTTTTGTATTTTGAAGCGTTGTTTCATAACTTTGCTTTAAAATATTTTGATAATTTTAAGTGAAATTATGTTTACTAAATAAAGTTCATTATTTTCTTAATATGTTGCAATTATTTCAATCACCTTCTTGTCTAGTACTACGGCAGAGGTAAATTTGGTTAACTAAAATCGCGTTTTTAACACTTATTTACTTGTAGTCATAACTGAAAAATTACACGTTTTTGAACTTTCAGATTAATACCATTAAGAAGTAATGGATATTACTTGAATTTAATTAAAAATAAACCGACTAATACGATAACTCGAACTTTTACTGAAGCACAGAAGAAAACATCAGAGAAAGTTAATACCTTTTTAATTTGTAGTCCATGGAAACTGTGTACCGGTATTAGTTTAGGGTTAGGCATTCGTTTGCTATTTGACAATGGTCCTGTGTTTTGTAAAGGACATGCTACCAGGGTTATTCAAAGGAGACCAAATCTGAATGATGACAGTGCTAAGTTTGATTGGAAGAAGTTTTTTGAGTATCTTGTACCACACAAATGGTTGCTGGCTGCTGCTGTTGCTGTAAGTATTATAGTTGTAATAATTTACAATAGTTCTCAATTATTTAGCTTAAAGTTAGCTGTCAGATAGCTATACAATTATTCAAAGTCATATATCAGTTTCATGATATTTTACCTATGTACACTTATGGTATATAGTTGCTGGTGGAAGGAATAGCTCATTGCATATAAAAGAAAATGCAAGATGTAAAAAAAATATGTAATGCTGAAAATGTAAGAAAAAATTAAAAATTTTAAGATGTTAGCTATGAACATCACAAAAATTATTATTTATTTATCAACCTAAATAGCTGACAAAAAATATTTTTTTTTATTTTGAAGAAATACCTTGTTTTTGTTATAATAATGACAAGTGTGAAAATATAAAATATTAGTATATCAGGTTGGAGTTGAAGAAAACTGAAGACAGAGAGTGAATAAAGGTTTAAAAGAGGCATAGCTTTCTCTACCTCCTTCCATTGTTCCTCCTTATCTTTTACTATTTGACTTCACAGGTTTCCTAAGATCAAGCATCTATCTTTGTCTCTCTTTCTTTGAACTTTCAAACAACAGATGTAATAATGAAAGTATTATCACTTTTGCTTTATGCTAGTCACATATAAGATGATTTGATGGCATAAGAGTTGGTTAACGAACAAGGGGTCACAAATAATATAAAGTTATTGGCATAATTTTATTTTTATAATAAATTGAGCAACCCTCAATGAAATGGCATGTTTTCACTAATTTCAATATGAAGAAGTTAATATTTTTTTATATGAGTTAGAGCAACATGTGTACATTTTAGACAACTTTTCTGGATCTATATAAGTGCATAATAGATTGTCAAGAACATTCTTAAAAAAATAGAAACATCTGAATTTCAAACCATAAAACTTGAAGTAGGGGATGAAATTATTTATAGTCTTTGGTTGATTCTTTTATATATTAATGAGTATAAAAAAGGAATGTTAGACATTTCACATCTAAAAGAATAAACTGATATTAAGTTCCGTATTATGGAGTCCATGCAGACAATGTCACTGGTACTAGCTAAAAATATTTATTACTATTCTCATGCGAATAGTAGCAACTCCTCCATTTATTCATTATTGTTGTTATATGTATTTTTATTTATAATGTCCAATAGGATATGCCCCTATTCCGAATGTGTACCGTGGTAAGTAAGAATGTATAAAAATGTAATTTGACTTATTTCAGTCAGCATTGGCAGTTGCCTTCCTGAATGTCTACATACCAGCTATGCTCGGTGTCATTGTAAACATTTTGGCGAACATGAAAAACAACCCAACATTAGACTTTATAGAAGAAGTCAAGATGCCAGCATTGAAATTGATTTCTTTATACATTGGACAGGTATTTTGTTTTTATTTAAGAGTTACATTAGCATTAAGAGAATATCAACATTATAAAATATTGACAAATTATTTGTTTGTGACCAAAACCATCCAATATGGAATTGTTTAGAGATTCTATGTTATTCATATTTTATTTATTAGTATTTTAATTCGTTTGTATACACATACTTTTTTTTTTATTTAAAAATGTTTATCTGCCAATAAAATGTAGCAATCATGTTTATCTAGTAATAGAAAATGTAAAGAGAAGGTATTAAGTTTATTCATATTCTTTGCAGTAATATCGCACATAGTCACATTAAATTATAATGATATATATGAAGTAAAATTGAGCAAACAAAAATGGATATATCATAATATTAAGAAGATGGCAAGATTAAATTACAGTCATTAAATATTTTATTTTCATTGATCCCTTAAATAAACTGTATGTTTTTCTATAAAACAAAAATTAATAATAAGTTTTAACAATTTCAGGCCACATTTACATTTTTCTACATTCACCTGCTTGCACAAGTTGGTGAACAAGTTGCATCACAAATGAAACAAGACTTGTTTGTGTCTATATTGAATCAGGAACTGGCTTTTTTTGATAGAGAAAGGACAGGCGAGCTTGTTAATAGGTAAAGTAATATTGCTACTGTATGTATTCACACTCAAAACCACTGAAAAAAAAAGCATGTTAAGCTTGTAACATTCACCTCATTTTTACAACTCTTTTTTTCTTATAACCCAAAATGTATTATCGTCTTTGAAGCAATGACATCTATGAAATTTACAATATATCTACAAGACAGATGTCCGGTTGGCGCAGTTGCTAAGCCCTTGGCTTCAGCATTGAAGGTTCAATTCACGCTTGAAGCTATTATATATTTGTATGGTCTACAAATAATTGTATTGGCTCTGAGTATTGTGTGTGCGTGTGTGGAATTTATGTATGTAAATGGCCCTTCAACCCAAGCCACAGAAATAATAGTAAAGAAAGAAGAATTCCTGATGTGAATCTCCATATGCCACCTTCAAATACTATTGCATATTAAAACATAAACATGTTAATGCTATATCTGAAATATTAATTTAAGTTTAAAACTAGTCTTGGATTACTTCAAGGAATAAACTATTATCATTCTGGATAGCAGGGAAAACAGCTAAGTAGTTTTTGCATAGTTAGCAAAGAAACAATATTAAAAATATCAATGCACATTCTGTTAATCCTTTTTTAAATTCTGCCCTTAATATAAGCATGATGGCTTGTGTTGCAAGTGCCTTTTACAAACATGAATTTCACATTTACAAACACCCAGATCCAATGGTTCGGAACAATTATCTGTAGGCCAATTAAATAATTTATTTAGCTGGGAAACAAATAACTTTAAATACACCCCAAAGTTTTATCTTTACTTTTATTATATATTTAGATTTAGAATTTTCAATAAAATATGAGCAGCTGTTGTGATTCTTCATTCCTTTTATGACTAATCAAAATTAAAAATCTTTATTCAATATTGAAGTGATGACACTTTCTTATTGTCATAAAAACTATTACCTGTTAAGAAAGAAAGCCACTGACCTGAGAAGAACCGATGTAAGAAACTCAGCAGTACCAATGTTCTTTTTTTTTCTTCATTTTTATGATGAATTAGGATACCTCTTTCATATGGTAAGTATGTGTGATCAGCAACTTTAAGCAGAAAAGTTTTAATATCGTTTGCTTCTGAATTTCAGGATAACAGTGGATGTACAAGATTTCAAGAGTTCCTTTAAGCAAACAATTTCTGGAGGGTTAAGAGCCATTACACAGGTAAACTATAAATTACACATGTGTTTATGCTTTACTAGCCAGTAAGTAGCCACACAATTACTTCTATGGATATAAATGTCCTCTTGACTGACGAATTACGGCCACGGCGCCTGCGCAGGAGATATTATAGTGCACAAGTGTACGCGTAAACACAGGTGCACTCTCTATTCTTTTTACTCTCCTTACAGCCCGATGGGACGAATATCCGACAAACCGGAGAGAGATCAGGCGCAGGACCGACTTTTTACATGCCCATCCGACGCATAGGTCATCTTTCTTTGAGGCATTCGGGTGATCAGCAAGCATTGCCCTAAACCAACCAAGAATGACAACCGCAAGACAACAAATGCAAACTGCAAGTTCGAATCCACGATCTCTGGTGCACAAAGGAAGGGCCCACACTACAAGGCTAAGATAATGGTTCAAATATTTTCATGTTCAAAGGTTTACATGGATATACAGGTTGTCTGATGAGTTACTAACCATATTAAATGAGACAACTCGGTAAGATATTCATGGCATAGTATCAAATTTAGGACATAGTTTTCGGCCAATAATTAAATTAAGTGTAGCTACTAATCACGGCTTTTAATCAGCTGTACGTGGGATACAGGTCGCGTCGACCCGAACGTCCCCCTCATTATTCGCCTCCCCCGCCCGAGACCCGACCGTTAGGATGGACATGCGTTTCGTTATTATTTTTTTATCTTTCGATTATGTTTAATCAGCGGTAAATTAATATTTATTTTAATAATATTTTTATTCTTTATATATGATCCCGATATATAACCTCGAATATTGAAAGTATTATCACACTAGTTATCCTGAATAAAGGGCCTATGTAATTTGGCTTGTTGTATCTTTCACAGAGTAGGTTCTTATACTGTGATTGTAGACCATATTGGTATATTGTTACTGATTTAATATTTCTAACCTTGTCAGTTGAAATGTTTGACAGTCAGTTGATTTACCACTTACTAGGGTCAAAGGTAAGGTTCACAGGGGAAATTTATTTTGAATTCTTTACATGTTATAAATTTACCTCTTATACAAGTGATAGAGAGAGAGAAAGAGAGAGAGAGAGAGAGAAAGAGAGAGAAAGAGAGAGAAAGAGAGAGAAAGAGAAAGAGAGAGAGAACGAAATAGAGCGAGAAAGAGAGAGAGAGAGAAAGAGGGAGAGAGAGAGAGAGAGAGAGAGTAAAAAAGGCCCTAATTTTTGGAAATAACTGACATAAAGTAGAATTTGTATTTCTTTATTTGAATATATATTTTAAGGAAATGGCTAAAACATTCTAAGCCATGGGAAAATATAAATTATATTTTAAAACGACAATATGTAGAAGAAAAAAAAACTTTTGTTATTGAACCTAAAATAAGTTAATTTCAGTAGTAATAAGTAGGCCCTATTAACTTTTAGCTGATTATTATCGGTTTCTGGGACCATCTGTATATTGTATATCAGGAGGACATTACATATTGATTTTGACTGTACCTTTGGATTGAAATAGTCCAAAACTTGTTCACATCCATTTCAGGTTGTCGGGTCAGCTGTAAGCCTCCTAGTCATTTCGCCGCATTTGACCGGCTTGACGATGATATGCGTCCCTTCAGTCGTCATTGGTGGCACTTTCATCGGGTCCTTGTTAAGGAAGCTGTCCCGAGAGGCTCAAGCGCAGGTAAAATGATTCTTATATATATTGGGTTAGAATAGAAAATAACATTGTGGTCTCTAAAAGAGATTTTGGCAAATTAAAGAGAACTATCAACTCGCGCGGGTTTTTAAAGCAATGGCCTATACAATTATAGTTGAGTCATATACCCGCTGCTGTTAATCATCGCTGTATTACAGAGAGACATGCATTGCGTCATTTATTAATAACTGATCATACTTAACTTTTTCATAATTTGTTTTTATTTATATGTTCATATAAGTTTCAGTTACGTTCTGGATAAGTTTATATAGAAAAAAACAAAAATCGACACCATAAATCATCTATTCATATATTATGTATGAGAATCCTGTAATAGTCATGATGATGTTGTCATATGACGTTCAGTTGGACAGTTCTTTCATAATGTTTCCGGGCAACGGCTTGTTATTATTAAAAATATTTGTTTAAGCTAAAAAAAAATATCACATCTTTTACCTTTTTTTCCCACAGATGGAGAAAGCAACCCTGGTCGCTGAAGAGGCGATATCTAACATGCGAACAGTGCGCGCGTTTGCTGGCGAAGAAAGTGAAGCCAGAATGTTCGCGAAGGAATGTGATACTGCTGCTCAGCTCAGTATGGAACTGGGACTGGGGGTCGGGTTGTTCCAAGCTGGGACCAACTTGTTTTTGAACGGGTATTTTTTTTTATTACATTATATTAGACTGACTTATATTATTTTTCTGATATTATATTAGATTGAGAAACTAGCAGACGGTTTACCTGAAGACAAGTGATTTGCCCATGGACACACACAACATCCGGAGAGTTGTGTGTCCCCATGAGCGACGGTTTAGTGGATAGGACGAGTCGGGAATATATTAAGTGTATTAGAGATTTTGTTATTTTTAGTTCCAAATGATTATATAGATTTTAACATTCAGAGTATAAGACTTATGTTGCTTAATATTAAGAACTCGTAACAACACCTAGTATTGAGTTCGGAGATTAAATCACTGTTTTTCAATAATATTACTTTATTAAGCCAGATTTCTTATTGTATTTCTTAATTATTTATTTTCACACATTTCTTCAATAATAAAAGGTATATCGTGTAATATAAAATATCTCAGAAAAAATAATTTAAGCTTGACATAATCATTAGTATGTATATAGAAACTTATATCATTGAGCTATCAAGTAATATAATCGAAAGTACCCTATTCAATAGTTTACTAAATAATTGTCATGGAAAAGTATCGAAGCTGGCACATTCAATAATGGACTTGAATATTTTGTCACAGAACACTGTCGAAACTGGTGTATTCAACAAAAGAGTAAACCGCGGTAAACCAAAAAACTATAAAATGTGAATATTAACAAAAAGTTTAATACTTTTTTTTAATTTTAATTTGTTGTACAATACAGACAAATTTTCCACATATAACACAGTAGTAATATTAAATATTTGAATTTCGCGCTTAATAAAAATTAAAATCTAAACTTTGAATCGCTCTCTTGTAAAGTTGGGATATTTCAGTGTCGATAGTTACGCGAGGACCGTCGATATTATAAATGAAAAACGGGACATAAACCGCGAGTACGAGCTGATATTTAATACTTTGAAAAAGTTTTGTGATAAGAAAGAAATTCCCTTGAAACATATTATATTAGCTACTACGGATGTAGTTCCGGCTATGAAAATATAAGGTAAAAGTAATAAAGGCTTTATATAATTTCACCTTATTCTCTAAAGAGTGTACGCAACTATAGCTTCGTAATTGTAACAATTGTGCTGAGCCTTTATATGCTAACCCTACGAGCATCAAAACCGAGTTTACGTTATACAGTAGTATACATTAGATAAAAAACAAAAAAATATTGATTTAGCATTAAAGGTAAAATTGAATGAAAGTTATAGAAGCGACAAACAGTTGACAAGAATATTACAAAAGGAATCAAACTTATATAAAGGCAACAATTAAACAAAATCAGAATCAAAAGCATTAATCCTTCCGTTTCCGCCGGCGTTAATCAATGCCACCTTACCGCGGTCTGATTAGAACAGTATGGCCATGAAGACAGAGTTAATTTTTAATTGCAAACTATTCTATTTGGATTCTAGACGAACCGAATAGTTTTTTCAAAGACTAAATTCGGTCACACCCAAAGAAAAAAAAAAGATATCATTGTTTCAATTGCGCGCAGTTCACGTCAGTTTTTGCAACGAACGTCATCTAATAATAAATTGTGTTTTGTGAGTTTTTAACAAATAAAAGGGTAAGTAATGTTTATTATCTTTATTTGATAGTATTTTCGACTGATTATAAGTTATAAAAACATTGTTTCCTGTATTTCGAAGTAATAAAAATGTAAAACAAACAACCCTTGCCCAATTTTTTTACTGCCATTGTGATTTCTATTATGATAAAACATAGTATATTTCTCAGTAGAATCCCATTGTAAGTACTCATTTTTATAGGAAA
Source organism: Graphium colonna (assembly GCA_025505425.1). Taxonomy (NCBI): domain Eukaryota; kingdom Metazoa; phylum Arthropoda; class Insecta; order Lepidoptera; family Papilionidae; genus Graphium; species Graphium colonna. Next base: position 3,890 of record JAOCPS010291594.1, on the reverse strand, counting down.
ATTCATGTAGAATCTATTTTTACTAATAGTTTTTGATAATATTCTATACTTTTGTTGTTTTATACGAAAACACTTCGCGTTAGATCAAATGACACCACACATACGCAATGACCTTGTATGTGTGCGTGCTTAGAAGATGGCTGAGGACTGCTTTATTGATACAGGCTGTTCCTCTTTTTTTTCCCCATAATATTTTCGTAATTTTATGAAACAAAATAATATGTTTTGTTATTTTATTTTGACTTTCCATTTTTTTTTTATATCTAAAGCAATAAAACACGACAGAACTTAGGAGTTAATTTAATTTGGATTTCAAAACTAAAATGTTTATACCATTGTAATTATGGGATGGCACTATGTCAAGGCTAACAGTTTTTGTTCAGCTCCACTAGACCACTAAACCGATTTTGATGAAACTTTGCGAACGATGAAAAAAAAAGTACGTCTCTTACGTAAAAACAGATTTAGTTACGTCTCTTCGCGTAGCTAAATTTGTTTTTTTTTTAGCAAGTCCAGTAAATTATTTTAAGTTATTTATATACATACCTACCTACGTACATCACAGCACGCTTATTTATTTGACAGGGTACATAGATGACCTTGTTTTTGTGTATTTATTATACATGTTTTTGCGTCTATTTACAGTAATATGTCAAAACGTTAACATGACGTATCAGCCGGCTCAAGTCGAGAGATGCCGGCGAGGCCAAGTCAGGAGATGGAGGCAGGGCCAAGTCGAGGGCCGCTGGGTCCCCTGTTGCCGTGCTATCCGTGTGTGTTAACACCGGGTGGTACGGCACGCATCCAAGGGGACCCCACACTATATGAAACACTTCCAAATGGACAAATTCGAGTAAGTATTTCGCAAAAGTACAAATTTTACTTTGCGTTTTTATATATCTGTAAAAAATGTATACCCTAATAATGTACTTTATTCTTTTCAGTTATGGATACCGCCTTCAACTCCTACACTGGCGTCGCCGGTATCGTCGGATGTTGGTAGACGGCAAGCCAAAAACAGTCGTCGCTCCCTGTGTCTTACAGTTACGGATATTACAAATCTACTCCAGGACTCGGGGAGTGACGACGACAGCAACAGCGAGGATGAAATGGTGAACTCCAGAAATATTGCGCGATGTATGAGAAATTATGTTGTGGAAGAAAGAGAGGATGATGATGATGTGGATGATGTGGATGATTGGTCGATAAGTGAAAGGTTTAGCAGAAGAATGATAGATAGTGAAAATGAGGTAGAGGAAGGAGAAGATGAAATGCAGATGAGAATGATAGATGTAAATATAGATGTTGAGCGCTTGGATGATATGATGAATGAGCGAATAGTGATGAATAAGGAAGAAATTTTTGACGAACGGAGATCAAGTCTTGGAACCTCCACATCTGAACCAGCTGCTATATCCATAGATACGAATTTCAGCTGGTCCGAAGATTTTTCTTCTTTTACGGCCCAGCAGGAATCATATCTACGGGTACCCGGCCCTACTTTTTCATCCCAAGATCCCGTTGAAATATTCTGTAAAATTTGGGACCAGGAGTCGTTGTGCCAAAAGACTAATGAATACGCATGGGAAGTGATTTCGAAGCTCTCCGAATTCCAAGTTATTTGGATACCTGGACCGATACCACGGTCGAAGAGCTGTATCGATACTTCGCCGTGCTTATTTATTTGTCTTTTTGCCAACGTTCCAAAATTCGAGAATACTGGACTACCGGGGTCTTGGGAATGCCAGCATTCCGCGAAATTATGTCGCGGAATAGATACCTCCTATTAACCAAATTTCTCCATTTTGTTAAAAATGAAATTTTGATTAATAGGGGGTATACACGGAAAATTGAAAAAGTGGAGCCGGTAGTAGAACATTGTAATAAAAAAATTAAAGAATTATATGTTCCCACACAATTCCTCAGCTTAGACGAATCCCTTCTTTTATGGAAGGGTCGTCTAAGCTGGAGATAGTGCATAATGTCCAAAGCAGCTCGCTTTGGAATCAAATCTTTCGAATTATGCGAGGCGGAAACCGGGTACCTATTACAATACCGGCTGTACGCGGGCAAAGATACCGCCATGCATACAGGTCCCCTTCATTGTGACAGAGTGACATAGCCTTGGTAGCGTGGAAAGACGTGAAGCTTGTCACCGCTATATCTACCTACCATCCACATGAGATGGTACAGGGGAGTCACGCTGGACAGGCAGTGATGAAACCTTTATCTATTCAGGATTACAACCGATGCATGGGGGGGGGTCGATTTGGAGGACCAGAAACTTTCCATGTTCCTTATGGAAAGAAAACGCAATAAGAAATGGTACATGAAAGTGTTTAGGAGATTATTTAACACCAGTCTCGTTAACACTCTCATTATCTACTCGCGGAACCCCATGTATCGGGTGTACTCCCACCGCGAAATCCGTCAGAAGATTGCCGAAGGGCTATTAAACCGATACCAGCGCGTCTCTTCTGTCTCCTCATACCCAAGACTTGATCTCCGTCTGCAATCGGGTAATCACTTTCCCATTTATTCGGAACCGAACGCAAGTGCCACTAAAAACATAATCAAATTAGGTGCGCATGCTGTTCGGTCCGCAAGAAAAGAACTCTTGTTGTAATAATGTGCAGTGTGTGTAAGGTCGGTCTATGAATAGGCAAGTGTTGGGAGGACTTCCACACTGTGCAAAATTTAAAAATTTAAAAAATAAATATCATTAAATTTTAAATTTAGAAGCCATTGTTAAACTGCCTGAGTGCAAATTTAAAACTATTGTGAAACAAACGTTATCCAAGAAGGCTTATTAAAAAATAGACGATTATCTTAATGATAAAAAAGTTTGGGAAAATGCTGCTTCGGTTTCTACAGTGTAATCCTTGTATCCACATGTTGTAAAATGTACCTATGTATTCAAAGTTTAAAGAGCGACTGGTGAGTTTCTTACTCGTTCTTAAAATCCAAGTCAAGTGATTACCCGATGTGTAAGGATAATGATGTGGATGACTGGTTGGTGGGTGAAAGGCAGGTGCAAGGGAGTGTGAGAATGATGGATGTAAATGTAGATGAATGTTTACTCAAATTTATCGTATGTTCATAAAAACATCACAATATTTGTTACAAAATGTCACATACATAATCTGAATACTAAAAATAAAAATACATAAAATCTCCAATTCTTTTATGGGGCAATGTATACGTTGTTATAATAAGGTCCCTACGGATGTACACAGTGTGACAGAAACTTTCTTTAAGCAAATTTAAATATTTTATTACAGGCAAACTAAGTAATTGTATTTTATTGTTAAAAAAGTAAAGCTAAGTGCAATGTAAGTAATATTGCCTAAAGTGAATAAATGATTTTGAATAAAAATATAAAACATTACTTTCGATTTTGTTTTTTATTTCTAGCCTGTTTTTGTGAAATTTAAAGGAAAAGGGTGACTCTGAAACAAAAGGGTGGCCTTTGCCCAGCAGTGGGATACAAAAATTTTTAAATTTATGTCACTTTAATTTTACCACCCATTCTCTTTTGATAATTGAACAAAAAAAATTTGTATTTGCTCGACTTGGCTGGAGCACTACCGTGCTCTCAGATTTATATATATATTTTTATACGTAAGTTGGCCTGCGGTTTTAAAATTTTTAAAGGATGAAGCTAAATTTCGGGTGAATAATGTTTCTAAAAACCACTTTTTTGTATCAATATGAAACATAAACCAAATTATGAGTTAGAACAATGCCTAAAGTCAGACAAACCTTATTTTTGTATTTAAAAATAATACAACTTTACGGATTTTATCGCGGTTTATTTTTAAATCTTATCACCCGACGTTTCGAACCCTTTACAGCGTTCATGGTCACGGGTAGGACTGAGGTGTTTGATG
>JAOCPS010291486.1:0-13076 GCA_025505425.1 Graphium colonna | reverse complement strand
ATAAACCGCGATAAAATCCGTAAAGTTGTATTATTTAAAAATGTCTAATATTCGCGTAAGTCTCAAAAACAAAATAAAGAAAAGAGATTTTTTTTTATGGTAAGGAAGACAAACGGGCAGACGGTTCACCAGATGGTAAGTGATCCCGACACCCATGGACACATGCAACATCTGGAGAGGTGCGTGTGCGTTGTCTACCTGGGAAATTGGATACCATAGTTTTATTGGATAGGATGGGGTCGGGATTAGGAATTTGGAGAGGAAAGGAGCGGGAAAAGAAAAGGGTAGACATCCGGCATCCCCAAAAGTCATGCAAACTTTATTTTATGCCAACTTTATAAAGGGCGGAGGTACTTCCCCGGACGGATGTGGCCGTAAAAGTGCAGCAAAAGCTGTGAAAGGATGTTATCGTAGAACATAACATCCTTTAAAATCCTTTCACAGGTTAGTCATGGCCATCCGGTAACCCCAAAAGTCATGCATACTTTATTTTATTGGGTGACTCAATAAAAGGCGGTGGTACTTTCCCGGACGGGCGTGGCCGTAGAAGCGCAGCAAAAGCTTTGCAAAGATGTTATGCTCAACAACCTCAAAAGTGTTATTATATTAGCTGTCGTTCAAGATCGGTTTATGTTAAAAGAAATTAAAAAAAACTACGGGATAAGACACATCCCCTCGCAATGTTACGGTCACTATTTCGTCGTTATGTGACGCTCAGCTTGACAGTTTTGTTCTATAGTGTGTTTCTATAACAACGAAAAAAAAAATACGTCGATAACACCGCGGGCAACAACTTGTTTATAATAAACGGTAAACTTGTTTACGTTCGTGTCGTCAACGCCTTTACCAAAAATAAAATCACTAAAAGTGTTATCACACAATAAAAAAAATTATAACATTAACATTTCAGGATGACGCTGAAAATATTTCAATTAAATATCATACGTTCTTCAATAGTAACAAAATGTACAGGATAGAAATGTAGTGATAACTGACGCTTATATTCCTTCAATATGTAATAATTTGCTTGACTTATTCAACCTTGCTGATAAAAAATTGCAACTGACGGGGAGAGAAACTTTAGAATTGGGAATAATTTTTTTTTTGGCTTGGAGAATATGGTAGAGATTCATTTCGGAAACCACGCTGAAAATATTTTTAATTAAATATCATTCGTTCTTTAATAGTAACAAAATGTATAGGATAGAAATGTATAACTGACGCTTATATTCCCTCAACATCTAATAATTTGCTTGACTTATTCAACCTTGCTGATAAAAAAATGTAACTGAGGGGGCGGGAAACTTTAGAATTGGGAATAATTTTTTTTCTGGCTTGGAGAATATGGTAGAGATGCATTCCGGAAACCACGCTGAAAATATTTTTAATTAAATATCATTCGTTCTTTAATAGTAACAAAATGTACAGGATAGAAATGTATAACTGACGCTTATTTTCCCTCAACATCTAATAATTTGCTTAACTTATTCAACTTTGCTGATAAAAAAATGTAACTGAGGGGGTGGAAAACTATACAATTGAGAAGAATTTTTTTTCTGACTGGAAGAAGATGGTAGTGATGCATTCCGGAAAATTAACATTGGTCAGATATGACTTATATTCGTCGACTAGTGTTAGGTGGTAATAAATGTTACAGCTTAATATTCGCTTTTAAAGAAAAGGAGCCAAATGAGCAAGCCTCATCTAATAGTAAACTGTTACCGCCGCCCATGGTCTTCCTGGCGGCCTTTAAGATAGGAGCAGGCAAAAATATGGTGCTCTCCATGATTGACTTTTATTTGTGAGAGTTTCAGTTTGCTACACAAGTTTGAAAAATTACCGAATCTGTTTCTAGTTTTAGCCTTATAGCACGGTTTAGAAGTAAGTGGTATAGTGCGCGTTAAAACAATGCCACGTCTTCTTGCCGGGTGTCACAAACCTCGTGCCGCTCATATTGATTATGAGGTATTTCCTTTCATTCGATGGCTTTATATCACGAATGGAAATCACTATATTTCATGTTAGTTACTCTCAAATGAATTTAAATTAGCACGACTCAAGAAGTCTTTGAAAACGCAAAAATTATTTTAGGTTTTGCTTGCAGCATAAATGTCAGTTCATATTTTATAAGTTTAATTACTTTTTATTGAATAACGTCGTGAAGATAGCATATAAGTTAACATGTCTTGTAAAAAAAGGCCTTTGATTTTCTCCACGTCGAGTCAAAAGCGGTCGATAAATTAGGAAAATAATGCAATAGAGGTTCTTGCTTTTCGTCACTGTTGGCGGACCAGATAATTTATGACGAGGTCCACCAAATATTCCGTGAAAGCACCGCCGGCTAAATTTCAGCCGTCCATAATGCGTAATAAGTACGTAATCGAATAATAATTGTCCGATCGTTGCTGTAATGGCTGACTGGATAAAATTACGGCAACGCTAAACGCCGATGGGACGAGCACAGCCGCCATATTTGGCCAAAATTAACAACTTAAACCGTCGCTTGAATGATACGCCAATTAGTTGGGATATCTATACATACAAATAACATTGACGTGTTTGTTTGTAATATGAAAAAATCTATGATAATACGGCAACATTTAACAAATAACCAAATTCCTGAATTTATTGTCTGACTGTCGCCTCTTTGGGTCAGCTAATCTCTAAAATGGCACTATCGATTTTCGTGGGACTCGGACTAGCAGGATATTAACGATATCAAAAATAACTGAGCATATTTTTATCCTTAAAAAGGTTAAGTGTTCCATGTAAAGAAAAAAATCTGAAAGTCAAACCATGCAGGTAAAACCGCAGACAAAATTTTGTTAATAATAATCTTGTTGCTCCACCGCCTATAATTCTTGCGCTGGCGATTTTCACGACGTGATGATTGATTGAGAGATTCATTTAAACTTACCGAAATTGGTAAAACGTAATTACGGTACGGTTGTGTTTTTTGACAGATGGCAGCACGGGGGCGGTTACTTGTCCATTTATGGAAAATAGTTGGCAAGCGAGAACGGTTCACTTGAGGTTAGTAACATCCTATTTCAAATTGTCCTACTACTGGATAAAGGCCTCCTCTAGGCAAAGGGTACAGGACATAGTTCACCACGTGGCTGTACTGATTGGCGAATTTCATGTATCTCAGAAAATATATTTATTACTTCTCAGATATACAGGTTTCCTCACGATGTTTGTCTTCACCGTCGAGCGCAAGATCAGCACTAAAGTTGTAATTATAAATTAACTTAAAATTAACACTTGAGATTAAAGAACTCAATCTATGGACACCACCAAGAATGGAATGGAATGGTCATGAGAATTGACATGAAAGAAGAGAAATTAAGAAGAAAATAGAACGAGGATATAAATGCGCAGTTAAATTGTAATAAATTTAAATAAAATCCATTAAAAATACTTTTTGTTACACTTCCTCGTTTCGTGAAGACTTCGATAAAACGAGGACGTTTACATTGAGTAAAGAAATTATGATTTAATATCTTTCGAAGATATACAAATATCTGTCATATAGGCGATAAGGTTTTTAATTTAAATAAAATGCGAAGAATTTTCCGGTTAAGAAATTTAATGAATTCCTGGATATTAACAAAAATGTAATATTGGCTAAAAAATATTTATGATTTTTTGACTTGGCTAATTATATTTTACAAAGAGATCAGGAATGTTAAAAATCTGAAATCCATAGAAAAGTATTATACTTTTTTAGTCTTTTCGGAAATGAAAAGACTATATTCTAATGTGTAAACAAAAAAAAAATGAGATTTTATGCTTATGTTATCTTATGTCATATGCCCTTTATCCTCAAATGTTCTTCAGATGTCATCAACTTAGAATATTACTCAAATAATTACGTCGTTTTTAGTAACGCATTGATAGTTATAAAGATAAAAAAAATATTTTGACACAAACTATAATATTATTTTTTTGAATTTTTAACTTATATTAAATAATCAAAAAATAATAAAGTTGGTGCTGTATATACTTTTTTATTTTTTTTATTATATATCAGGCGTCATTTATGATGCAGTTACTATGAAAGTTATCACATTATTATTTTTTACTTTTCGAATGGTAATTTCATATTAACGGATATCTGTATTATGTTACAGTGTTCTTTAGTTTATTCTCTACGATCTCGAAAAGTACTGAACATAGATAATAAATATTATGAAAATAAATACTTTTTTAAATGTATATATGTATTATGTATATATTTACTTGTATTTTTGTTTCTTTGTAGCATTTTCATTTCTGTATATATTTGTCCAAACCAAACGAGTAAAATTATAAATACCCACCCATAATAATAAATACGTTTATAAATTTTTAGGCCTCAATTTAATATAATTAATGAGAGACTGATGATGGCCACTGAGGTCTCTTTGGCAAATATTAAATTAGTTAAGAATAAAGTGTGCTAAAAAAAGGAGCAGCCAAACTCCAGGTTATTTTTGTACTAAGGATTGGTTTTGTCCAAGTTTTTCTCTTGCATGTTTTACAGTAATTAGAATACCAAACCAGTCTATTCAGGTTCCTTATCTGATTTACCAGATATTTGTACGGAGTTGGACCAATTTACTGGATTCTTCGCGGTATTTGTTAATTATTTGTGATTAATGTAATTTTGTTCTGTTCAAAACAATTAACTCGCGTTCCCTGCATAAATTACACAAATTATATTAAGGAATAACTTGAACCCGGCGCCTACTTTAGCGTTAATTCATGCTAGCTTTTGCCCGCAGCTTCGCGAATCTTAATGTAGAGATAATTTTTTCGGGATATTACATTTTTATTGGAAACCCTTTCTTCTTTCACTGACCTTTTTAAAGTAAGTTTAACTGTTTTGTGTTGAAATGAATTCTTCTATATCTTAGTCGCCATGTTTCAATGTATTTAGATTTAAAAGTTAAGTTGTAGTCCTCAACGATCGTCTTGAAGTCATTTACCTATACATCGAGGTCCTTATTTTTGTCTAAATTTAAGGTATATGTAAAATTTCATTATAATTGTTTTAGGTAAAATAAAGTTTTGGGGATGTCAGACAGTCAACCCTTTTCTTTTCCCACTTCTTTTCCCTCCAAATCCTTAATCCCGATCCCATCCTACACAATAAACTTATTATCTCTCTCGACTCTCCGGATATAGCGTGTATCTATTGCCGTCGGGATCGCTTACTTGTCTTCTTTTCCATGAAAAAAATTCTGTTGCAAATTATCAAAATAAAAAAAATATAGATTTTCGGAAAGATGGCTTTGTTTTTTTTTAATATTGTCGGTGTCTAAGTTCTGCTAGTCAGATCATAATAAATCTCACTAAAGTTACTACTGACAGATGACCGGCGCCATGATTCTAGAAATGTAGGTGGGCAGCGGTGTGATATTGTATCTTCGGTGACGTTGACCCACTGTTCTATTTGCACTGTGGCTTTGTGGGCGAGTGGCCGGATGTGCGCCGATGCAATCTGCGGCCGACGCCGATGGCGCGTGTTTTATTTCGAAACGCGATACACAAACGCTCCTTTTGATGTCGATTTTAGTCGTTCCACGCAGAAAGGCGGGAATAAGCATACTGTTTGCAACCACAGAGAGCATAAGATGTCAGACTGACATTGTCAGTGTCTATGGCTTATGACTGACTTCAAAAAGGAAGAGGTAATATGTTCGATGGTATATTGTATCCTACTTCACTCTACTAATTACATACGGATTACAAAATATTTTTTTTAGGAATATATTTTTATTATTGCAATCCATGAAATTTTCACGAAAATCAACCTAATAGTTTCTTTTTGATATTAAAATAAAAAAAAATAGTTTTAAACCGTTTGATGTCTGTTGCGCAATTTTCTATAGAAATCCATGCAACAGCTTTTGCTGCATTTTTACGGCCGCGCTCGCCCGGGGAAGTACCACCACCCTTTATAAAGTCAGCACAAAATAAAGTATCTATGACTTGTTGGGATGCCGGATGGCCATGTCTACCCTTTTATTTCCCACTCCTTTCCCCTCTAAATCCTTAATTCCGACCCATCCTTTCCAATACACCTATTCTGTCTAATTCCCCAGGGTGACAACGCACTCGTGTCTATGGGCGACGGGAACAGTTAAGATCAGTTGAACGTGCTCGTTTGTCTTCTACTATATACTGGTCGTTTGAGATAAATACGTAAATTTAAAAATAACAATAAATTGATACGCCTGTAATTGTAATTGCACTTACACAATTATGTGGTGTTCAAGTAAAATAAAATAAAAATTAATTAAATAAAGGTCATCATATGAAAGCAGCTTTTGCTTGATACAATACAGCATCTAATTGTTTATAACTCCCGATTCCCGAAAATTATCACATGAACTAAGGATCTCCGTGATATGTGATCAAGATCTTAAAGACCATAGAGCGCTACCGATGGTGAACCGTAAGCACGGGTATGAACACTTCTGTCGTTCCAAACCTTCTTAAAATAGTATCAAACAGTTTGAATGATCACAATAGTAACGTAAAGGAACATAAAAGGAATGATTTTGTATATAAACACTTCTTAAAAGGCAATGTACAGGCGAAAAAGGTTTTACTTTAAAACTACGCGCGGCTGCTTACGCACGACAAAATAAATGCAAGCGATATAAGCACTGTATGCTATATGTCTACTTTAAGGACTTTATAAATACACATAGTATCATAAAAACTAATACAAATCCAATCGAATCTTGGTAATAATTCTTCACTCCACCTTTTTGTTACGAGCATATAACCAACCGGATTTTTAATCAAAATAATGCCAAGGATATTTTTAATGACAGTATAAACAAATTTAAAAGAAATCTATCCATCAATTCTTTTTTTAAATAGGGTGAGTTAATTTTCTTTTCGTCTTTACTATTTCGTTTTCTTTTTTCAAATCAACTTTTTAGTTTTCATTTTGCGTGTTATGTCACTATTTTCAAGTTAGCTTTTAATTCGATCATTTTTAATACTTATGGTGTAGCTTGTCCTTAAATTGTTTTTTTATTAAGCTGTTGTCGATAATGCAACTCTTGCATGTCGTTTCACCTATAATACCTATAAGTTTAAGATTTCTTGTAGTTATTTGTGTAGGAACCTAAACTCATGTATCAATATGTATTTTGCTGGTGAAGTAAATAAAGATACAAAGAGATAGGTGATACTTTACAGGTGGTAGAGCATAACATCCTTTCACAGCTTTTGCTGCACTTTTACTGCCACGCTTGTCCGTGGAAGTACCACCGTCCTTTATAAAGTCGGCATAAAATTCTCTTTTCCCACTTCTATCCCCTCCAAATCCTTACTCACGATCCATCCTATCCAATAAACCTATCGTATCCCATTTCCTAGGTTGACAACGCATTCGCATCTTTCCGGATATTGCGTGTGTCCATGGGCGACGGTATCACTTACCATCGGGTGATCCGTCTGCTCGTTTGTCTTCCTTTCCATAAAAAAAAGAGATAACTTTATATACAGGGTGATTGGTGACTCATCTTCAATATTCGAGGATGTTACATGTGGAGGTCATATACAAATAATAAATATAATATATAAAGCAATCATTATTTGATCACTGAGTAAACTTAAACGAAAGCTGAGTAATTATTTACGAAAGCCATGGGCATTCTAGAGGATACGGCGCGCGCGCCGCATTTTCGGGTCAATTAACTGCGCCAGCTGGCGATTTGTTCTCTGCCGCTATCGTATCCACGGTTGTCTCTAATTGTCTTGAATGTCTCTAATTTCATTGCATAAATATGACAACAATCGAGTACCGAGTGCTCCCCCTTTAATATCGTAGGTAAATCACCAATCACCCTGTATAAAGCTTGATTAAGCCGTATGCAATCTTTAAGACTAATAGTTTCATTACGTTCAACTGTTAACGATGGAACCTGTGAAGGTATTTGTCAGCATGTATGCTGATCGTGGAATAAATAATTCAGAGTGTGCAATGCGGCGCTGACAAGACCATAAACATTTGAGATTTACCGAGCCAGCTTTCCACTAACGCGTTTCCTCTGCGGAATCGTGAGTGGTTTACACAACTGCTCTGTAATTAATATATCATAATGGATGTACAATATAAAGTGTGCGTACCTTACACTATGTGTGTAATATATGTTTGTGTACGTAAGATAGCTAACACTTCTGTGGTACTTGTTTTATTTATGAAAGTCGATGGAGAACTTTCTCGTGGAGCACAACAATTAAGTACTAACGATTCGTTTTCAATACTAATGAAACTTTATAATGCTTTATATTTAAAACATCAATTCTGTACTTCATAGGAACAATTTATGTATGAAGAGTTGTAAGATAATGGAATGCTAAATAAAACAAACTACAGGTGACATACAAAAACATATGTGAACTAATGGACTAGATAATATTAGGAAATCGTACTGACAGACTTACGAGAAAGAAGTTCCAAGCGAGTTGTATTACTAGTCTAACTTACTCTCACTTTTAATCGTAACTAAGCCTATGTTATCTCACAGACATATGATCAAGCTTAGTTTCGAGAATATACCAAAAAAAAATAATAATATATGCCATCACAAAATGGAATTCATGTTCAAAAGTTAACCAAAATCCATACATTTGCCATCATAAGTTTACTTCACAGAAGCCCTTAAACTAAAGCCTGCAATAAAACTTCGCCTTAAACCCAAGTAGATTAGGGTCGAGCTAATCTACAATATATAACCTCAATATAAGTTTTTAAACAGAACGATTGGAATATGTCTACCGCGACCCAAAGTAATAGATGGTATTCGAAGGATGAATAAGTTGTCACAATATTTTAACATTCTTTTAATGGCTGTTGAAACCTTTTCGAGCACTACGAAATGTCGCCAAACTGTAAGTGCACGCAGCAAAATTTTTTCCTACACAGATGACAACCCTAACATCTATAACTGAATCGAATAAGAAAATAACCCTAAATCACTTTGACTCGCTCTCTGTTTATCGGAAAGTGGAGCGAGGATTTGCGGATCTCTATCAAACCTGGTCCAGTATCGCTGGAGGCGAATTCGGACTGGGGAGAGATGCGGCGCGTAAATACAGTCAGCACGATGGCCCCTGGGCGCAGTTTGTAGCGGCGGCCGTGACCCTTCAAATAGAGCAGGGGTAGCCAACAAGTTCAAAGTGAAAAAGTTTATTTTGACGCTCTCATTACAAGAACTGATTAATGTATGCATATGGAATACTTTTATTCAATTGTTACATTTATTGTTATGTTATTATTTTAATTATATATAATAATAATTACAGAGTGTTAAATTGCCTTTTAAGTACATAACCTTAAAAATATACGAATAGAGTAAAATACGCGCTCAATCATACGCATACACCTAATCACACACACATACACAAATTGTTCATATTATTTTGGATGGAAGGAACTGACTCCGGATACACAGGTTTAATTTCTAGTTCAGGATTCAGGGACTTAAAGTGTTTATATTATACTTCCGGACTGGTGCCATAAAATTGTCAGAAAAATCTGTTCAGTAATTTTTGTTTTCAATCAAAATGACAAAATTTAGAAATGATCTCATATATCTCATATATCAAAACTTGTGAACTGATTTGAAAAAATATTTTTTTTATCTCGTAGATATTTTTTTATAAAAATCGGATCAATAGTTTGTTTTAAAATCAGAATAACGGAAAATATATGTTACGAAAGTACACTGTTAAGGAGTTTGAAGTCGGTTTTTGAAATCTTCTGTGAAAATAAATTTGTATGATATCAGCACATTGTTTATATCTATGTAATATACCATCAGTGGAAAAAGGTTTACTACTTCTGGCAAACAGAAATACCGTCTAGCTCTAACGACTTGCAATTTAAAGATCCATCCTATGGCATTGAAACTTTCTGCGAAAACATCACCTTTGCTACTATATAAAGCAATAAGTAAATTCTTGAGTTGACTTGGATACTGTAGTAAATAAAATTGATTTACAGATTTTATCGACTTTTTTGTTTGACGAATCTTTGTTTTGTTTTATAATTTTTAAATATGCTGTCACTACTTTCCTTGTATAGTTTTACAACCCAACTAATAGTTGAATGTTGAAAAAAGAATTAACTTGTCATTTACTATTAATAATAGGGACCTGAAATTATCTTTCTCATTTGTTTATATAGAAAACAATCCAATAATTAAAATAGACGATTTTATACATAAACCATATATTACTAGAATATCTTAGAGTTATATTGTATATAGGTATTTTTTAGAGTTTTATGAATTAGAACCAAAAATTACTTTCATGCCGAGCTGAACATCAACGAGATTTTGTGAATTTTCATGGAATATTATTTAAAAATATCCAAGAGTGAACGTTCAGATCTGTCTGTTTTGTACATATCAAATAAGCATGGATAGAGGAGAGACCAAGTGGACCGTGCCCATCCCAGTATGGTCTAGCTACTGCTCACCACAGGATGTTGGATTTCTGAATGGCCATGTCTACCCTTATCTTTTCCCGTTCCTTTCCCCCCCAAACCCTTAATCCGGACCCATCCTATCCAATAAACCCATTGTATCCAGTTTCCCAGGTTGACAACGCACTCGCAACTCTCCTTATGTTGCGTGTGTCCATGGGCGACGGGATCACTTATCATCAGGTGAACCGTTTGCTCGTTTGTCTTCCTTTCCATAAAAAAGGCTCCCTCTGGAAAATAACCCTAGATACACCCGTGCAAATAAGTATGTTAAATAATGAATATTAACATTATAGCACTGTAAGTTTCAAATTAACGATAACGATAGTCTATTTGGGACCATAACTCACATAAAGTTCATATTTGGAACACCTCCAGTTTTTGTAGGAAAAGGGAGTGATTATTTCAATCCAAAAATACTTCGTAAGCCAAGTCAAATAAGCCCAAAATTACTAAAATATTTTTTCCTGGTTTATATACAATCGCAATAGTGGTCTTCGTTCCATTTGTTAAATCTTTTAAATTTTAAAAATATTATAAAAATTACAAGATTGTTATTATTTTTGAGGGGCTGACGTTGCCACCCGCAAAAGTAACAATTGCTAATATGTTTTATTTGACCCCTGGTAGCTCAGTGTCCGGGCGCTCGACTTTAATTCTGTTTACTGGCGAACCTGAGTTCGATCCCCGGTGCCGGCACCAATGAAATTGGTAATTTTCTACATGCAGTTTTAAGTGCTGATTTACCTCGTGCTCTGCGGTGAAGGTGAGGAAACCTGCATATCTAAGAAATAATATTTCTAAGATATGTGAAGTCGACCAATCCGCACTTGGGCCGCGTGGTAGACTATGCCCAATGCACTCTGTCTAGAGGAGGCCTTTGCCCAGCAGTGGGACAATATAAAAATAAGCTTACTTTACTTTACTCAAGGCGAACCTGAATTCGATCCCCGGTACCGGCACCAATAAAATTGTCAATTTTCTTAATTAACACGTGCTCTTTGATGAAGGAAATCATCGTGAGGAAACCTATGAAATAAATTTCTATATAAATGTGTAATTAGTATATAGTTCTGTGTAATAAATAATATTTCTAAGATATGTGAAGTCCACCAATCCGTATTGGGGCCGCGTTGTGGACTATGCCCAATACCCTCGTTCTAGAGAAGGCCTTAGCTCAAGTAGTAAGATAGTTTTAAAAATTTGCTGTTTGATGTATTATTTGACCACATAATGGATATATTGCGTGTTTTAGTCAAAAATTTTGCAACAATGAATCGTATCGTCACCTTATTATTCCAAATATAGAAACTTTATCTATATAAATTTATGGCATTGATATAAAAATGAAGACCAATAGCCGTGAACTCCACTATTCGCTGGCATGTATCAAGAACACGCACTGGATCCTCTCATTTGTTGTCATTAAACACGTCCGCAAGGGAAATCACACATTCGCTTATCTCATTTCGTTACATCACATCCCTTGGACGGATGACAAGGGCACCAACACCCGGGGGAGCATTGGGTTTCGAACTACCGATATTTAAGCCGGGACAAAATGGCACGCATTTTCGAATTACTTTTGTACCTTTTTTGCTTATACAGGGTGACTGGTAAGCCTTTTGAATACTTTCAGACCAAATAAGAATAAAGAAATATTGGCTTTTTGTAGTTTTAAACCAGCTTCAAAAAAGGAGGAAGGTTCTAAATTCGAATATTCATATGTTTTTTGTTTTATATACGTGCGTGAATTTTTTATCTTATAGGGTATTCTTTCAAATTGGCCCCAACAATTTTTCAAGCAAATCGGTTTAGTGGTTTTTGGTGATTTTATATATTTTTCCATGTGTCTCCGTCATTTATGAGCCAATTTCAAAAAAATAGAGCGCTGGTAGATCAGTGTCCGGGCGCTTGCCTTCAATTCTGTTTATTCGAGGCGAACCTGAGTTCGATCCCCGGTGCCGGCACTAATGAAATTGTCAATTTTCTAATTTCAGTTTTAAGTGCTGACTTACTGAGGGTTTTCCTTCACCTGCTGACTTACTCTGCGGTGAAGGAAAACAAACTTAGATTTGCAGGTTTCCTCAAACCTGCAAATATAAGAAATAATTTCTGAGATATTTGAAGTCCGCCAATCCGCACTTGGGCCGCGTGGTTGACTATGCCCTATACCCTCTGTCTAGAGTAGGCCTTTGCCCAGCGGTGGGAAAATGTAAAAATAGGCAGTTACTTTTCAAAAAAATCTTTCTTTTCTTACAAAAGTTTCAAAAGAAACGGTTCATTGGTTTGTTTTTGAATTGAAATAACAAAGTTTAGGAATGGTTGTACATATCTCCGCGACTAATGAACTGATTAGAAAAAATTTTTTTTTCGGATTTTTTACAAATTTTTTATAAAAATCGGATTAGTAGTTTGTTTTTACAAACAATATGACAAATTTGTTTCGAAAGTACTTTTAAGGCGTTTGAAGTAGTTTTTTGTAATTTTCTGTAAAAATAAACTTGTTTATTAACCTTTTATGTTACAACGCTAAAAATTACAATGTTACACTGCTTTTTGTTGGTCTATGCAGGAGCGA
>JAOCPS010291376.1:0-13077 GCA_025505425.1 Graphium colonna | reverse complement strand
TAGCGGAAGGTTCGATCACTAAGGAAGTCTCGTATTATGCATACGAGACGATCAGGCACATCGAGCTTATATAACTTGTATATTAGCCCGTTATGCCAGACTTTGTCAAACGCTTTCGCAATATCGAGAAACAGCGCTCCTGTATGGGAACCTACTCGCCTTTTGGCTAGTATGTGCTCCGTGATTCGGTGCACTTAATGAGTGCAAGAATGTTTGGCTCGAAAGCCGAATTTTTTTGAGATAGGAAGCCATCGGGCGTCCATAAAGTTTCGTATGCGGGCTAGGATTAATCTTTCGTATATTTTTCCGAAGCTAAGATTAGCTAGACTAGGTAGTCGTTACTTATACTTGCTTTATCTGCGTACAATTTAATTATCTGCTTTTCGTCATGTGCTTTTTTTGTCACATTTGAAAAAAAAAAATTGTGAAACGTCAAGTTGACAGTTAGCTCTTGTTCTTGGCGATTTATTTTGTTTACCGGTGATTACTACTAGAAATCTGAAATCATCGTACAATATTTAATTACCAAATTAATAATACTTTTTGGTAAAGATGGCTCCTAAAGCTGGCGGAGATTCTGCAAAAGTCAATTCGTCTGTATATAAAAATAAAAGCAAGCCAACTGATGTTCGGCTGAGCAATATAAATGCAGCTAAAGGTATATTTAAATTTTGTATGAAAATATATGATAATACTTTGTAACAGCGTTTATAATGATTGTGTTATT
Organism: Graphium colonna; assembly: GCA_025505425.1. Classification (NCBI taxonomy): domain Eukaryota; kingdom Metazoa; phylum Arthropoda; class Insecta; order Lepidoptera; family Papilionidae; genus Graphium; species Graphium colonna. Next base: position 12,350 of record JAOCPS010291376.1, on the reverse strand, counting down.
TCTGGATGCGTAATATATCAAAAAATTACTTCAAACAAATGATAAGATCATATATAAAAAAGTAGTTGTTCGTGCAGATGTTTCAGTTTTATATGAAATAAAATTTCCCTTTGTACTTTTCAGACAAAATATATTCTCAAATATTGTAATGTAATTGAAATAAATGATATATTATTATATTTGGCTAAGGTTTATTGTTTTCAACTATTTTTTTTACCTTATTATTTTACTTTGTCATTATGATCGGGATTGAACAGAATCGATTTGAAAATAGTTGAAATTTTAGTAACTCATCATATTATGTGTTGTTAAAACTGTATTTGTATGTTTATACTTTTTATAAAAATAAACAAAACTCCAATATATATCTTACATTCATTGAACATGTTGGACACAAACTTATATTCATTTGGTGGAACAAATTTTAGTTTGTTATTTGCTTACGTCTTTTCAAACTCACAATCGTTTATTTTATTGCTATTAATGAGCTATTTAAACCTGAGACTGTAAATGCCCTGCAGTGAATGGAAAATGTATCTTAACTTGATAATTTTTACAGCTGTATCAGATGCTATCCGTACAAGTTTAGGACCGCGAGGAATGGATAAAATGGTATGTGACACATTGTTTTTTTATTTTTTGGAGTACCATTACTAATATTAGTTTTAATTCAGTAATTAATGAAATATCTTTAAAATTTATAAGATTAAATGTTTAATTCTTTTTAAGAACCATTTCGATTTTAAAGTATGTAATTAATTTGCATCTTTTACCTTTTTAAAAGTATATATTGTTTTATAAATCAATTATTCATTGGCACTTAAATTTTAGTTGAATGCAGATATTGTGTTTAGAGTTATCGAGTGTTTAATTTTTTTACTTGCTAAATTTTATTATAGATTCAAGCTGCTAATGGGGAAGTGACTATTACAAATGATGGAGCCACAATTTTGAAACAAATGAGTGTGATTCATCCAGCTGCTAAAATGGTATGTAATTTATTAAAATAACTATTTTTATATTCATAACGCAACTACAATAAAAATACACATGAACCCTTAAATATTTTTGCACATTCCAAAAATTATAATTTTGATATATTTTAATTCTTAATATTATTTTAATTATCTTTAGTTTTTAACTCCTATTAATATGATTATTCTAGCTTATGATCATGGCCTTTTTTAGGTTATTGGTCTATTGTAAATCTTTTTAAGTAGTTTAGTGGTTTCCAATTTACTTTAACCTCACAATTACAATTTGTTTTCAGTTAGTGGAATTGTCTAGAGCTCAAGATATTGAGGCAGGAGATGGCACAACATCTGTTGTAGTAATAGCTGGAGCCTTATTAGATGCTGCCGAGAAACTTTTACAAAAAGGAATTCATCCAACAGTCATATCAGATGGATTCCATAAGGCATTACAAATGGCTTTACAGGTATGCTTTCATTTTTCACTTAGCACATTATTTAAAAGCCAAGTATTGTAAAAATATCACTATAATATTACATTTATTGATTGATTTGCCATTTCTTTTTTCCTTATGAAATTATAGTAAATTGTCTCATAATTTGATTAACCTTTTCAGGTTGTAGAAGGAATGTCTACACCTGTAGATCTTGCCAATGAAGATGCACTTTTGAAAGCCGCAGCCACATCTTTGAACTCTAAAGTTGTTTCTCAACATTCTTCTATCTTAGCACCTATTGCAGTTCAAGCTATATGTGCTGGTGAGTAAGTTTTAATGTAGTAAATATAAAATAGAAAACAATGCTATTTTATTCACGCAAGGTTTCATACTTAAAAATACAGAACTTAACTAAACATAATATTGTTATTTTTAGTTAAGTTATGAATTCTGGTGTTATTTGGAAGTTATTGAAAAAAAATTAATTATGAGTTAAGCTTAGAGTACATAAACACAGAATGCTGATATTGCCTGTAAGCTATGCAGTCAGTCAATAACTAGGCAAAGCTATTTACGCTTACCAGAGCATAAATAGCTTTGCCTAGTTATTGACTGACTTCAAAAAAGGAGGAGGTTCTCAAATTCTACAGTATGTTTTCTTTTATTTGTATGTATATTCTCTCGATTTCTCTGCAAATTATGAACTTATTTCAAAATTCTTTTTTTATGTAAAATGATATAATTACAAGGTATTAATTAATTACAATCCATGTAATTATAAATATCTGTTGCACAGTTTGTTTTTTAAATTGAAATAATTTTAAAAAAATTATGTAAATGAACATTTCTATGGTATTTGACATAGGTTTCACTGTTTTCTGTGATAATAATTATAGAGCATTTGTAACTATTTATTTATTACTTGTAGTGTCACCCTTAACAAGTCTTGATTTATTAAACCATTATAATATAAAATTATTCAATACTATTTAACTTACTAATCAATTTGACGCATTTACAAATTCACATAGAAAAATATGGAAATTGATTAAATTTAAATCTTGTTACACTTACTTTATTTTTTACTAAATGACTTTTAATTCTTTACCAAAGTTCTATTTTGATATCAAAATAAATTACTTATTCTAAAAAATGCTTATGTTTTTTTTAAATGCATCAAATTGATTGTGTAATGTATAAAATCTCCGTAAACCTAGTGTTAAAAAAGTGATTTTAAACTACGGAACTGTTTACAGTTTACACTTTGTTGCCCCCAAACTAATGTTACTTACATATATTCTAAGCAGTTAACTATTTTAAAATGTGCAATATTTTCAAAATAAAGAAGGAATTTGCTCTGTGTATTAATACTTAGATATGAATAGACACAGAGAAGACATTTCAGGACTTTTTTAAAATTTTCAATTGATTTCTATGTCTTTTCTGCTGAGATTTATCAACTAACTAATATATAAATAATGAAAATGTTACATTTTTTTTTGGATTTTGAACAAAGGCAGATACTAGCTGGCTATAGAAGGAATAATTCTCATGGTTCAATGTCCACCTATTTGGCTAGCAATATTAGTTGCTTCTTATTATTAATATTACAACCTTCTATTTACTTTCACCTGTCCCATTGTCTGTGTGTGTAATCAAATCTTGCAAGTTAAATTTGACCCATTTTCTGGTTTCTGATTTATCTGAAATTTCATTTGTATATGTTTATTGCGTCACAATGCAATATTATGACTTCGAACTGATCTAATGATGGAGCGCGAAGGTGATAGGAACTCTTTAATGAAACGCAAACCTAGACTAGTTTGATTTGTCTTGTGGAGCACTATATACCTATAAAATGGAAAATGTATTTTTTTTATTTGAAATTATTTTAAAATATCTAATGTATGAAATCTTTTTGTTGCAGTAATGGACCCGATTCCTGGTGGAGTTGGAGCTCGAGTTGACTTGCGTGATGTTAAGGTCATTGAACGTATTGGAGGTACCGTGGAAGATACTGAACTAATTAAGGGACTTGTTATTCCTCACCGTTCTGCTAATGTGAATGGCCCCCATCGTATTGAAAAGGCTAAAGTTGGACTTATTCAATTCTGCATTTCACCACCAAAAACGGATGTCAGTATTTTCTGTAATTTGCAAGCATTAATTTATTTTTTGTGTTAAAACATTGTCTTAATTCATGTTTTTACTACAGATGGATCACAATGTGATTGTGTCAGATTATGCAGCTATGGATCGTGTGTTGAAAGAGGAGCGTCAGTATATTTTGAATATTGTAAAACAAATAAAAAAGGCCGGTTGTAATGTGTTGTTGGTTCAGAAGTCGATTTTGCGGTAGGTACAATTTAATTGGAAAAGATTTTATATGTAAGACATTTAGAATAAAAATACAACCTAATGTTATTTTTATACTTTGCTCAAAAGTTATTAAAATTTTTAATCTACTATTTTCTTTGTTTCTGCCGCATTGCTGTTGAATTCATTTTATCAATATCATTAATTTAAATTTCCAGTGATGCCTTGAGCGATCTAGCAATACATTTCTTGGACAAAATCAAGACTATGGTCATTAAAGATATAGAGAGAGAAGACATTGAATTTGTATGCAAAACTCTTGGTTGTCGCCCAATTGCTTCACTGGATCACTTCACAGCCGAAAACTTAGTGAATGTTGATTTGGTGGAAGAGGTCAATGAGCCAGGGGGCAGATATATAAAGGCAAGTTATACACAACTTTACATTGAATTTAATTAATAACTAATCACAATATGGAGATTTTCTTACAATTACCTGCATAAATTAAAGGCAATGGTAAAATGTGACTATGAATATTCGTAAAGTAATATTAAAACATGCTTCATATACCGTAATTTTAAGAAAATGTATTTGTGTAATTTCCCAGAACCACTGTCCACACTTCTTTGTTTAACTATAATAAATATACATCTAACCTTTTGATATTAAAGTTTCAAAATTCTTTATTTCAATTTAGGCTTTTTTCAAGCATGTGCTTACATCAAAAGCATCTTAAGAAGACAACTTGACTTTAACCATATATATATAATTTATTTCATTCGGATGATATTTATTTCAGATGACAGGCTGTTCAAACGGCGGTCGCACCGTGTCCGTACTAGTGCGCGGTACCAGTGGTGCAGTGGTTGCAGAGGCGGCGCGTTCCCTCCACGATGCATTATGCGTAGTCCGTTGCGTTGCCCGTCGCCCTGCTTTGTTGCCTGGTGGTGGGGCCCCCGAGGCGGCGGCGTCAGCGGCCTTAGCTAGAGCGGCAATCGCAGCCCCCGGGGCTGATCATTACTGTTTACGGGCGTATGCTGATGCACTTGAGGTGGTGCCGTCGACGCTTGCTGAGAATGCTGGTTAGTTTAGAATAATGTGTGAATTTAAAATATGTAGTATTTATAGACAAACCACCACAACAGCCACCTAGTGGTATGGGCCCTTGCCCAGTTGGCTAATCTCTGAAGTAGATTGACCACCGTGGACGAAATTCAGTCAAGAGAACATGATTATTATATAGAGATTCATAAAAAATCTTGAATTTTTACCCCATTGTTATTGTATGGTGTTCTTGTGCCTTTTACAAGTTAAATCTGAGTGGTCAAGACTAGCATATTTTCAAATAGAGTTTTACCATATTGTTGGGTCAGCTGTAAAAGTCAGATATTAAATTAGCTTTCTCTCCAATTTTAGATACTTTATCAATTACTGGGGTCCTTTGGACCATAATGTGATGCTAGGTATAAATTAAATAAAAATAAATACATGTCCTAAACTATTCTTCATTAATCTGACTATCATAAATATAAAGAAAGAATTCCATTCTAAACAGTAGCAAAAAAAAAAATAGTTTCTTACGCCCGTTCTTCTCAGTAGTTTTCTATCAGAACTGGTGGTAGTGTTCTTGACTATCAATAAGCAAGTGTTTTCAATTCAATATTGAATAAAGAAGTTTTATTTAAATTCCCATTTGTATTTTCTCAATCGTCAAATAATTCACTTTCAAATATTTCTACAAAATCATTTCCACTCAACAGGATTAAACCCAATCGAGACGGTGACCGAATTACGTGCAGCGCACGCCACTGGGGCTGCGGGGTGTGGCTCGGGCGTGAACGTGCGCCGCGGCCGCGTCACTGACATGCGTCACGAACACGTGCTGCAGCCGCTACACGTGACCGCCTCCGCCCTCGGTCTTTCTACCGAGACGGTGCGCGCCATACTCAAGATCGATGATATTGTGAGTATATTTTGAAATTACACAATTTTACGGATTTTATCGCAGTTTATTTTAAATTTCATCACCCGACGTTTCGAACCCTTTACTGCGTTCATGGTCACGGTAGGACTGAAATGTTTGAATTCTTTTTAGTGCGATCTACGCAGTAACTACTTATAGTAACTAAAAATATTATTCTTGCATTGCTTAATTTAAAAATGTCTAATATTCGCGTAAGTCTCAGAGCAGTAAAGAGTATGTATTTAATTTTATAATAAACAATTAACCTGGCAAACATATAAATTATATTGATAATTGAAATTTAAAAACTGAGAAGTGATAATTGATGAGCCTGGAATTTAAAAATGATTAAGTTACTAATATTAAAAATAGGGGCTAGATCACCATTACCTATTAGATGTATGAAAATTTAATTATGACCATTTCTCAGACCCCAAATATACATATACACACATTATATATATGTGTATATGTATACATATATATAAAATTTCAAAAATCAAGTTGTTTCAGAGGAATATGGCAACTAATTAGTACCACAATACTTTCATATGCAGTTAATATGAACGTCTTAGGCATTAAAATCACTTTGATTTTATGTGTATAATAAACAAAGAATATATCTGACTTCAATTTTGTGTAGTAATGTATTTTTTAATATATTTTTGTTTGTTACAGGTAAACACTTTTAACTAGCCTATACATAATGGATTTTATTGACACCACATAACAATGTATTAATTTATGTTAAAGCTTAGCTTAAAATTAGAAATAGTACTTGTTTCAATTAATATTTTAGATTAAACAAAAATCTGTTTTAATTTATTTTGTCACAAAATGATGTTGCTATCAAAAGGCAAAGTGAATTTACATAATTACTGCTTTCTTAAACACATTGTTTAAATATTCTAATATAATAGTACTGCTAGTTTATAACTATGAATGCATTTCTGTCATTATAACTACATCACTTTAATTTCTAAAGATAATAAAAATTTATGTCTTAATTGTTTTGATTTACAATAATTTCTATATTAATAGACAGTGGTATGCCATTATTTTAATTCCATAAACACAAATCCTTTTTCCGTTTTCTTTATTCATATCTAATCATTTATTTCATATCTAACATATGAATAAATTAATGTATAAAAAAACATGTTATTGAACAGTTTGATAACTTTGGATGTATTTACAAACTTAACTAAAAATCCAAGTGTACAATAATATATTATAAAACATTGTTGCACACTGTTACCTATAAACTTGCAATTTACATATTGATTTAAACCTACATAACTAACCCAATAATTAATAAAGTGTAAAATAATGATATAAATCTCTACTACAGTTCAGTAAAATTCAATAAAAAAACGTATTTCTCAGGTATCTACTCTATTAAACTAACTGGTACTGAATAAAAAAATGTATGACAATAAATTTGTTTTTATTTATATATTCATAATTAGCCATATGCCTTTTGGTATTATCGTTGATAGGGATGGATTTGGTTTGCCGCCTTGATATTTGTTTTGATAGCTGAAGGTGCCTTAGGCATGGTGGGGGCAGATGGTCCAAGTTGTGGAGCTGGTCCTCGAGATGGTCCCATACCGGGAGCCCCTACTCCTGGTGGTACTATGGAAGGCATGCCAGGCCTAAGTCCTTTTCCTGTTCCCACAGCAGTAACTAATGCATGTGTATCAGCTATACTGTGAGTAGGCTGCATACCTGTGTAACAAATATAAAGATTGTATACAATGACATGGATTGTAAAACATCTTAACTACAAGTTTATTTTTGTAGAAGATTACAAAAACCGACTTCAAAGTGTACCTTCAAAACTTATCTTCTTTGTTATTTTGATTTTAAAAACAAACCCCTAATCTCATTTTTATTAATTTTCTGGGACCATGGTAGAAAAAATAATTTTAAAATGTGTTCAAAAGTGACCGAGATATGTTCAATCATTCCTTTTATTTTATTGACAAAAACAAGCTTCTGAACCAATATTTTTTTTATTTTATGCAATCTTTTTGCAAGAATATGCTATCAGATAAAAAATAAGGGATTTCTTTAAACCAATTTAAACAATTACCTATATATTAAATAAAACTTTTTTCTTAATATATTTCAACTGACTGGTTAAAAATCTAATTATATAAAATCAAAATATATGACAACGTTGTTCAAAATATTGTCAGTGAAATTAACACTCGATTTATTTACAAAGTAATACCTGCTGATCTCATTGATTCTCCTTCCCAGTCTTCACGTCCCTTGGATATTATTTCCCATACATGGCTTATTACTTTAGTGAACTGTGCAACTTGTTTCTGTAAAATAGAAACGTTAGATAAAACAAAATTGCCAAATTTATTAATTAAATTTTTCACAAACTTTATATAAATTTATATTTTTACACACTAAATATTTTGTATATTTTTATTATTTTACTGTCTTAATGATTTTGTAAAATCTCAGTTAAAAAAAACTAACATAGATATATACATATTAAAGAAAAAACAAGTATAAGCAAATTCTAAGCCGTTTCTACTAAAAGTATCAATTGCATACCTGAGCAGTATCATGACTAAGAGTACTGGCTTTGTGATTAAATTGTTGAAGACGCTGTTCTGCTTGTGGTTCTGGTTTTGTTCTTAGTAAATCAGGCACTAAGTCATGAGTGCATGCAGGAACCCTTCCTTCTGTTAATCGAACCAAAGCTTCATCTCTTTCACAGCCCAATTGTAAAGGAAGCACAACAACTGATCTTAAAGAAGGAGCCACTTCAGACTGCAGAATTTTACTTAGACCTGTCAACTAAAGAAAGCCAACCTGGTTAATATTGCCAATTCAAATAACTATCAATTATGCTGCTTGTTTGTACTCTACATACTAATTATGTATCTATGAAAAATTTAAATGATGTGAATGTGTATTATGAAGTCACATCGTGAATATTAAATGAATGGCAGTTAATATACAATACATAAATTAGTTTTGATGACAAATAAACCAAATGCTAGTTCATTAGAATGTCATCTGTTTTTATTTTGATTATAAAATTTAAATAGGAGAAATATTTTGATGTGGTAAATTAATCGAATATTCCTTCATGCTATATTTAGATAGTAATAAAATAGTCATATGCAGTGAGACTTACATGTCCTGATAAAATAGCATAATTATCAAGAAACGTTGGCCAGTTAATAGTTTCGCTCTCATGTTGCAATTTGTTTAGCAATGCTTGTATAGCAGTTTTAAGATCATTAACTCTATTCAATATTGCATGCAATGTAGCTTCTAATTGCTTCTCTTCTCGCTGCATATTAAAAGGGGTAACGCAGTACTTTTTTCATATAACACACCTGAAATAGTTTTTCTTTTTCACTATCTTTACTTAGCAATATTTGATACTTGGATTAGAAATTTAAATTTGATTATCTTAATATTATATCATTTCCATTTTCTAACATAAATATACATCATCAACAATACACTATCGCATTGTGGATCACATAGTGCAATAAATACGGATTGACATGTACTCTTCTCTTTGGTTACAGCACAGAGTATGATAATATTTATGATATTTGGCCGCATATCAATACGCTCTAATTTTTTTTTTTTTTGTCGCGGGCATCATCACTGCTGGCCAGAAGGGCCTCTGCAGATCCGACGCTCTACATGTAGGTGTAACGTTACGAAACCGACTACCCCACAGCCGACCAAAGTAGTTAAAAAATATATAAAAAATGTGGGGATATCGTTCTAAATTTGCACATTTCAAAAATATAAACATAGCTGAATTTGTCACAATTTTTTTTTAAGATTTACGAAAAATTACTCTTTTGAAACACCGATTTATCACTTAATAAAGCATATTTTGACGATGTCATTGCATACAAAAATTGCTTATTTTCTAAAATAATTTGCACCTTTCATAGATTTTCGATAAGTTTGATGATTATTTAAGGATATGCATAAATAATTCACAGGATAATTTTTTCAAAAATATTAGATACATATTTAGTTGAATATTGGTTAAAAGAATATTTTTCTCTAATCAAATATACAATCAATGCTTTAGCATTTTTTTGTTATAAATCACTAGCAATTCTTAATGCTGATTGTGTATTGTAAAACGATTTTTTTATAAACAACACAACGCGCGTGTTATACCTGAGAGCTTTGATTGAAATCTGCATTTTTTTTTATTTATATTTTTGTAATCTTTAAATTTAGTTCGCCTGGGAAGTAGTCGGTCGTTACGAAATGCGTTACAAATAGCATTTACATCAGAAAAAGCTCAGATTAGAGAATAATACAGATAGAGCGCAATGACAGAATACTGATGCCAGTGCGATGAATAGACTTTTAGTCGGTAAATAGAATCTCCAATCAGTATTAAAGAAAGCTTTGAGCGGATAATACGTCACTTCGTTGTCACGTTTTTTTCTGAAATAATGCCGACTTGTAATAATAATTCTTGCAAAAACCGTTCCTAAATACTTAAAAAAGTAGATGGAATATCGTTTCACTGGTAAATGTTATTAATTGTACTGTTTTATATTATTTTCTTATTTTAATATGTATCGTACATAAGCATGTGACGCAAAATGCTTAGGGTAGCTAGATTAAACGGGGAAAAATTCCCACAAAAATATTCAAATGTAATATGAGATAGGAAATCGATAAAAATTCACTTATATGTACATATAATATACTTTTCAACAAAATAATTAATGTAAAGTAAGTGCTGCTAAAATATTGGGCTACAACGACTCAATTTTTTTGGCTCAGATAGAACTGAAGAAGTTGATTGCAAATTATTGTGATATTAATCCCAAAAAATAATAATGAAATCTGACACGTATTGCATTTATTTTATCTTCTATCTTTACATTTTATTCACTTATATATCTATAGACAGATAAAAATGTATACCGCTTAATTTGTATAGTCCCAACGTTTCGAGTATACTAACGGGTGTTAGTCAAATATTTTTATTGCTTTTGTTTTATTCACTTCAGCTGTTTTTTAAAATAATCTTGTACAACAAAACTTTTGAAAATTAAAACTTTTTACGTATTTAAATATTAAAATTTTTTTGTCAATTAAGAGTAACTTAACTTAATTCCGGCAACGCTCTTGTAACTCCTCTGGCGTTGCGGGAGTCCATGGGCGGCGGTGATCACTTAACATCAAGTGAGCTGCCTGCTCGTTTGCCTCCTTCTCCATAAAAAAAAAATAAATTAAAAAAAATTTTTTAGAATTTTGCCAAGTTTTATATATTATGAATTCACTTTAATAAGAAACAGTCCCAAATTATCTTTTATTTATTAATAAGAAAATAACATAATGATTTAAAATTAAAACTTTACGAAGGGACACCGCTCAGAAGAAGAAAATTGTTTCTAATTGCAAAAGCTTTTTTACTTCTGCGTAGCGAGAGCTTGAACATTTGTGCGAATGTAATTTGTTTAGTTTGCATCCTTAAAATTTGAAGGTTAACGAATGGTTAGCTTATAAACAAAAACTGTTTGTTGTCCAAGCTAAGAATACCGATTTGTTTTATTTGAACGTTGAATATTTTCCCACATATAAATTTGGGCCTTTGTAGATAGATATTCTTTATGTATAAGCTCTTTTTTAAACCACATACCTGTTATAAATCTTAAAATTCTTAAAAATTGTTTAATAAATAAATCTAAATGGTGTATCATTTTAAACACAATAGTCAAGTTTTAAATCAAACGTCTTTTTTAAGCATGTATGATTTATTTTTCTTTATAAGATGTTCAGTTCAATTCATTATTAGAAAGTTATAAAAGTCACCAGTTATCGTATCATACACCATTAGCTAGTAGTAGCTTCGGTGGTTCAGTGCTAGTAGCTCGGAGACTCGTAATTTTCCCTTAAAATCATTTTAAGATTGCCGTTGTGCTTATGGTTATGGACGTAATTACACATCGCGGACAGAGATTTCTGATATTGTTTTTTGGGCATAGTAGCTATTTTTTATCACTATCATTCTATTTATAATTTTTATTATTAAAAATTTGATTTTGGAAGAGAAAAAGAACTAAGTATGATCTATATTTATAGCTCAATTGTAATACAGAAACATCTGCAAGGTTCAAACAATAACCTTTCGTAAAAATTGCACTAAGTAGGTTTTTTTAAATTAAACAAAATAACGGATTTTATCGCCATCAACCGACGTTTCGAATCCTTTACAGCGTTCATGGTCACGGGTAAAACCCGTTTGTTGTCCTGGTGTCACTTGTTATTCCTGCATACCGTCAACTTGAATATTAATTTATAGTCCGATCTACGGAGTAACTATTAATTGTATCTTTAGGTCTTGGATTGTTGTGCTTATTTCTTGAGTTGATTTTATTTATAACGGGATAGCCTCACTAATCACTCTTGGCAGGAACCGGTGTTCTTTTGCGAGGATTTTTGGCCTATCAAAACTGATGTTATAGTCGGGCCTTTTAAGAGTAGTTGACAAACTGTGGACTTATTTTGTCTATTATTTTTAAATCAACTATGTGTTCCTTCACCCGGGATTTTATAGCTATCTTTGTTTGTCCTACATAGGAGAGACCACATTCACAATCAAGCTTGTACACTCCTGGATCTTGTAGAGGGATGTTG
>JAOCPS010291267.1:0-13079 GCA_025505425.1 Graphium colonna | reverse complement strand
TTTGGGTAGGGTTGCAACTGTCTGTTAAAATGCAAAAAAAACTGCCCTTAATACAAATTTAAAAATAGAGCCCCCCCCCCCCCCCTTGAAATATTATTACAAAAATTCTGAAAAAAATTGCCATATACCTAGTCCTACCTGCCTGCCCTGTACAAGTACGTACTTTCAACGAAACTATAGCGGACTCTGTATCATACATAGTTATTTTGATGCAACTCAACAAACTTATGTACTTACAGTGGTCTTAAGAAAATGTATGGAGTCAACTGCAAAATGAAATTTGTCGGTATATATTTTTGTCAAGCAGTCGGACCATCGGATGGCTACGGAACCCTTTCAGGTCAGCCCGACACGCTCTTGGCCGTTTTTTTATTTATGAACAAACACATCGCTACATACTTGTCCTCCAATAATTTTAGGGGGAGTTAGGCTATCTTCTATGTGTGCCAGCTGCTCCCTGAGGTGTTACCCGCGTAAATTCGGACCAGAAGGTCCTGAGATTAGCTCGTTCAATCAAACTAAGAAACAACTTAGTTTTATAACATAACTATATATTTTTTTCAATGTTCGGATATAACTTCTTTTTTTAGTAGCATTGAGATTTTTTCATATATATAGAAATGTTATATTTGCCAAAAACTTAGCCTTACCTTAAACTTCAAATTTACGGCAGTTAAAGGCGATTTTGATACGCTTTTCTATAGTTGTAAATAGGTTAATCTTATACGAGTAAATAGCTAAGTAGTTAATGCTTTTTTCGTAATTTACTTCGTATCGCATAAGTAAAAAGCCTCATAAATTGATTTCGCTGCAAATACTGCGACGGAGATATTTCAATAATTCTGCTCCCGTAGTTGATCTGGGAGTTAAGTGGTGGGAATCCACTACAAAGTAACAATAGAAAAATTTATGGTGGACTCGGGTGAAATGTTTTTATGCTATGTCTGGGAATTTCAAACTCGACTCCGCCATTTGTGGTTTACGTTTTGTTCCAAAATGCTATTCACGGGTATTTTTTCTTTTTTTTAATGGCGCGGATGTTTAGAACTTCGATGATATGGCAACTAATTCAAATGGCTTTGGCTTGAAAACATAGTTTTCTGTTTTAAAAGAAAAACTTGTTATCTTAAATTACAGAAAATGTATTTTTAAAACAACTTAAATAAAACAAGTTTCTAAATTTGTTTTTTTTTGTTTTATATCTTAGTATACAAGAATTTTTGAACAGATATTAAAAAAAATATATAAAAAGCTATACGTTCAGATTGTTATGGTAGAATTTAAAATAATAAGTATGTAGTTTGGTCTTTAAATTAAAAAAATAACGAAAAATATTTGTCAATTTTCTATTCTAATACTCTACTAATTGCAGACGAAACGATAATGCCCAAACCTAGTACCAAGAATTCTCTTGCATCAAAATCAAAATTATTTAATAATTTTTTCATAATTTTTTAAGACTTTTGGCTGTATGGATATTTGATTTTAATGGTGGAATTTAATTAAAAGTATAAAAGTATGAATTTTGCTTTACCTACATGACGTTTGCGCAATCTGTCAAAGTGATGTGGAATGCAATAGAAACCCGGGGTTTGTTTTACGAAAATAACTTCTGTAGTCGTTAATATAACAAGTCTAGTCTCCAAAAAACATTTTTGTACTCGATACAATTTGGTTCGAATTGCCATATAAAAATGGGCATTGTCCTTTGTAGTTTTGTAGTAACGTTAAATTTATTTTCCCCCCTTTGCATGATTTTGTTCTGATCTATATACTTAGTCAGGCCATAAATACTGTTACAATTAAAAATAAAAGAATATTACATTTGAATTTAGAATCTGTCATTTTTATACGATTGTTCATTGTGTTTTCTCATTTTGGCGCCAATACATTGTACAACAATTGCGATATTAAAATGGAGTCGGGTTATAAAGAGAACCGAATAGATGTGATTGCATTACACAAAGTAGGTATAGAGCCAAATGTAATTTTTAAAACTCTCAATACACTTGGTAGTAGTCAAGTGTTCGTGTTATTAATACGTACAATGAGACCTCCTCTGTTTGTAACAGAGAAAGATCTGGCTGTCCCCGTAATGTTCGTACGAAAAAGGTGGTCAAAGCAGTAAGGGAAAGAATTCGACGAAATCCTGTCGGAAAGCAATAGATTATATCTCAAAAGATGAAAATAGCACCTAAAACCGTGTCGCGTATTTTAAAAGATGACTTAGGAGTTGCAGCATATAAGGGACGCACTGGTCATTTCTTAACTGATATTTAAAAAAAAATAGGGTGGTAAAATCTAAACAACTACTGAAGCGGTATGCAAAGGGTGGCCACAGAAAATATTAGTTTACGGAAGAGAACATTTTCACAACTGAGCAATATTTAAACAAACAAAATGACCGTTTTTATGCTCAAAGCTCTAAGTAAGTTCCCATTAGTCGGCACAGTGCAACGTGGGAAATATCCGACTTCAGTCATGGTTTGGTGGGGTGTTAGCTCTGAAGGAGTGACAACCATATTTGTGTGAAAAAGGTATCAAAACATGGGTACAAGTTTATCAAGATACCATTCTGGAGAAGGTAGTTAAGCCCCTTAACAACACTATGTTCAATAGCCAAGTATAGTTCTTCCTGCAACACTCGGCGCCGGGTCATAAAGCTCCGTCCACGCTGTCTTGGTCGGAAGCGAACGTTTCAAACTTGATCAGAGCTGAAGACTGGCCGTCTCCTAGTCCTGGTCTTAATCTGCTGGATTTATGGTCAGTTTTAGAGAGTGCGGCTTGCTCTAAACGCCTTGATAAGTTGGAGTCTCTAAAACAATCCATACGATTGGCAGTAAAGAATTTTCCCATGGAAAGAGTGCGTGCTTCTATTGATAATTCGTAACTCGAGGCCTCAACGTTTAAAGTACTGTATTGCAGCCAGTGCAGATCACTTCTAATAAGCTGTTTATATTAAAAATTGTTTTATGTTTATGTATTAAACTAATACACTGCAAAAGTAATAAATGACATATGCAATTAAAAAACTATTTTTCTTTGTTACAATATTTATGGCGAGAGTAGGTATATGTATTTCCATCCCGTAGGGCAACAAGTTTAAAACAGTTCGTTTTGTCTGAAAAAGGTCGTTGTTGTAACTCTTTATAAATACAGGCGATTATTTACGGTATTACCATTTTCTTTTGTATTAATTGCATCTGTTGTTTGCTAAATACCATTTGAGGTTTTGAGAAGGAAAAAAGTCTACGATTAGATTGGTTCCACAAGCAGTTGTACTAATGGTACAACACTGGTTATGAAGTCAACACTTTTACGTCTAATCTTCATGTAGTGGCATCAGATTTTATTTCCATCGCCTTGCTGAGGCAGTGAGATATTTGTTTTTAAGAAGGTTCTGAGGCAGTGAGGAAAGAGTGTATGCATTTGCACCATAGCATTTTCTTTGCATCTATTCGGCCATATTTAAACAATTACGATTTTTTCACCTCCTTCGTATTCAGATTATACCTTCGGGTGGCGGAGGTCAGATGTCAGTCGTTTTGTGTAAAAACTAATGTTTAGGTAATACTTTGATTGATTTAACTTGCCTTCCATACGATGATACACTCTTTCCTTTTAACAGCAAATCTCTATAACGCCATAAAATGTAAAGACCATTTAGTCTCTTTATATAGAGTTTACACTGTATTTGATTGGACTGAATGTCTTCCCTAAGTAATTTAGGAATAAGGCTAGGAAAAAGATCTTTTTTTTAATAAATCCTACGTCATTTCCATGGAGAGAAAGTCACTTTTGGCAAACTTTTTGTTTTTACATACGAGTAAAATATTGGAAATTTCAGCAGGTTATCCTTTTGAGAACCTTTTGTTTTGATAGGTTTATTAATGGCCATCGAAACAATATTGTATGTCAATCAGATTGTAAGAAATGCATGTATTGAAGCTATAGCAGTTCATATTTCGAGAATATTTAGTGGCATAGAATATTTAACAGCATAGAGCAGAACAGCAAGGGATCAGTTTTGTCTTGCTTTAGGGGTGTGTCAGAGATTTTGTGTGAACAACTGTGCACATATTCATATTCACAAATGCTTAATCTTTCCAACGAGTTTTCCATATTAAGATACTAGCTGCTCCCAGCGGTTTTACGTGTGTAAATATACCGTTTTTACAACGTTTATTGTTGATGCACCACTCCTATTGATAATAGCGTGATGTTATGTAGTCTTAGGCCTCTGTCGATAAATGGCTTATGACTTACAGATTTTTTCTATTCGGACCAGTAGTTTCTGAGATTAGCGCGTTCAACCAAACAAAGAAACAAACACCTCGGCTTTATAATATTTGTATAGCTTTGATATTGTGTAAAATCATTTTCGTTTAACATTGTGTACAATCAGTAGAAGGAATACTAAAGATGTCGTTCGCCTTCCGAAATCGAACTCCGAAGGAAAGTGCCTGCTCGTTGGTCAAACACGTATTTTGACCTAAAACAAGATATCTGTAAGCGAAATAACTTCACTCGCGCATACCATCCAGTCTTTAAAACATCTGCGTCAAGACATAGTTTGTGACCTGTAGGTATAATTACGAATTTTTTATACAAAAAAGGTTACATGTATTTTCAAAAATGTGTGTTCGTATACGAAGATTTTTTGCTTACAGTTTTTCTAGTTGAAGGTCATGTTTAGGTGTTATAAACACAAATGATTCTTTTTGTTGTAGTAGAACTACTGTATTATCACATCCGCGACGTAGATACAACGGCGCGGTCTACTTACAACAATTGTTCATAGAAAAATTTTATGTTTTTTTGAAAACGTGATTTCTCATTTTAAAGGTTTGAAGCTGACTTGGACAGGGCATCACAGTCAACATGCTGAAATGTAAGTACATTTTAATAAAATATTTCTATCAATACTTATGTTGGAAAAAATAAATACTTATTTTGTCATTATTCAAATCAAAAAGAAATAGAATAATCGTTAATCCTTACTGTAGTGTTATACTATTATAATTGGAAAACTGCCTAGTCTATGGTAAAGGCTCACGCTTCGCAAACCGGAGCTCGTGGGTTCAAATCCTGCAGGAGAACATTGATTTCCTGTTGTTATTTCTTAGTTGGGTTAGGATAGTGCGAGCTGATAACCAAATGCCTAAAAATAAAGATGGATAGGCATGAAAAAAGTCGTACTTTCGTCAGTTCTCTCTCCAGTCGTGTTAGATATCCATCCCGTCGCGCCATAAGAATGAATGCATAAAGAGTCTGCGCGTGTACGCGCTCTACTTCCACACTAATATTTCCAGCGCAGTTGGCTGATCTCTGAGTAAACTGGCTGTGTGGCAAAACTCGGTCAGTGCATCGTTTTGAAACGCAAAGTGGATTTTGTTTGTAATTTACGTCACAAATATGCAACCGATCATCATTAAATAGATACACGTAGTCGTCAAGGGTACAGTTATATCCAGAAAAAAAGCTGATCCTTAGGATTAGAAAAACAACTTTCAAACTTTGTTGCAAACTTTAAAATGTTATTCCCAGAATACTAAAAAATAAAAAGCGGCTATGTCACTTGTACAAAAAAATCAAGCAAAAATGTTAATTACGTATAGAAAATGTTATGGGCAATTAATAAAATTCGAGAATGAGTCAATTTTTGTTAATATATTGCAATTTACGAACAATTTAGCGTAATATGTAAGTCCCTTGTTTACTTTTTTAAATAAAGTACCTACTTTATAAGTAAAACTATATATTCTATTCTATTCTTCCTTATATTATATTTTAAGGTTAGTATGATTTTCTATTTCTTGGCAGATATGGTAAAAATCAAGGAACCCTTTCAAATATATGTAAATAATATATCATCGTTCAAAAAATTAAAATATTTTAACTAAAGCTTAATGAAACATCAGAAGACTTCACTAATGAGTTTAATAAAAACGTTAAAAATATATTATCCTCCATTAAGCTATAAATATTTGATAAACAGAAACTTGCTGTTTGTTTATTATTTTTGGAAATATAGATTCTTCTTTTAGCAATAAGTTAAAGAAAAGCGATAGATTATGAATTAAAATCTGTTGTTTATTATACGAATTTGACGTTGATATTTCTCAAGTTAATTCGAATGTCTACCATATATTTGTTTTAGAAAGATA
Organism: Graphium colonna; assembly: GCA_025505425.1. Classification (NCBI taxonomy): domain Eukaryota; kingdom Metazoa; phylum Arthropoda; class Insecta; order Lepidoptera; family Papilionidae; genus Graphium; species Graphium colonna. The sequence continues at coordinate 6,912 of JAOCPS010291267.1, read as the reverse complement.
ACGCTGTAATCATATAAGACATTTTTTTTGCTTAAACTTATTGTCTTAATGAATAAAATAAGAAAATTTTTATTATTTTTCTTCTGGCTTGCTATCTGAAAGCGGGGTTCTCCTAGAACTCTGATTCTGTAAACGGTTTTATTTTGTGATAGTACATTATAAAAAATAAACATTTATATTTGGGATCTTTTCTTAGCTCCGTCGGTAGTCTGTTACACAATTGGATAAACTTTATCCGATAGAAAAAAATGCCAAACATACCTCTATTCTTCACCTTAAAACCAATATTTTTTAAATTGTATGAAATTTAACGAATAGAGAATCAAACTAAAATAAGCATTTGTGATGATGTGAGTGATGTCGGCCATAATATTGTCAATATTATACAACATGATTGTTTTTTCTCTCTCTTCTTTTTCTCTTCTACCGCTCCGTTTCGACCGCACCGCGGACTCGTGGTCGCTGTCCTTGTAATTCCGGTGCGTTTGAGGACGGTTCTTTCTTTCGCACACGGATTGGCAGCATTAGCATTGTACGCTTAGAGAACCTCGCCTTAATAGCATAATTAATAGAATCAGGCGTTACTTTGCGGAAGTCCATAGTATACAAATCTATTAGTTTTATTAGCAATATTCCGCAAAAAAATCCCCTTACAACCTGCAAGCAACTATGTGAGCGCACGCATAAGTATGCGTAAAGTCTCTTGTCACACTGCTTGTGTGTGCGCTCTCGTGCACGATCATGCAAACAAAACCACGCTCGCACAAAGCTACCGATAGACATGGTCCAAGATATTCGACATTAAACCGATTTGCGACCTAAGCGGTATAATTGTAGAACCCCTCGTAGGGCCACCCTTCCCAGCCAGTGACACAAGTGCCAACTTTATGGCCATTCTTCACGCAACTGTTTTCAAAAGCACGATGCGTCAAATGCCTCGGCGACCATGGCACCCCAGAATGCAATCGTCCCAAAGACAAGGAGGAACTCACTAAGTTTGGTTCCCCGGCCTGCGTCCTGTGTCAACAGGAAGGTCAACCAGCCAATTATCGTGGCAGCCCCAAGGCTCGTAAGTCTAAAAAACCATCCCCCTCGGGCATCTGGCGATCTAGGCCATGCCCACTGCGGCCTCATTTTCTCAACTTCACCCCGAGTGGCAAGCCCCAACCAGGCGTGCCTCCGCATGGGCTATCACCACGGAAGTACCTTCTCCTAAAAAGCCTACATCTCCCACACCTTCCCAAGCAACAGGGGCCGACCCCTTTGCATCCCTGACTCGTCTAGCGAAAACGCATATGGCAGAGGTTCGTGCTTTTGCCAACGAATACAGGCAAGCCTCGGGACAAATCGGTACCCGGTTTGACCTGCAGGGTACAGGGACATCCGTCCCCTGCCGCGCACGCGTATAATGGTAGGGTTCAACTAAACGTAGCGAACTTTAACGCGGATGGCCTAAAGAATCAACGAGATGAAGTCCGCATATTCGTATTTCTTTGCGATCATCAAATAGATATCATACGAGTGCAGGAAACATTGCTTAAACCATCTATAAGGCATCCGAAAATCCCCAATTATAACATAGTTAGGAATGACTGAGCCGGCGCATCGGGTGGCGGCATGCTCATTTATTATAAAAGATCCTGCACTGCATACCAATAGTTACGCCCGCGTTAACCTATATTGAGGCCTCAGTCTGTCAGATAGCCATGACCGGTCATGCCCCCATCACCATTGCTTCGTACCGTTCCATGCAGACCAAGCGCAGCTATCTTGCGCTCCGACATAGAAGCCCTTCGCTCTATGAGAGGATCCACCATTCTTGCAGGAGACTTCAATAGCAAGCACACCCGATGAAACTCAGCGCATGTTAACGACAGGGGTTTCGCGCTTAACGCACTAGCCGGCCGACTAAACTGTGAAGTAGTCGCGCCATCTGGCCATACCCACTTCCCATACGCGTTAGGTCACACAACGGATGTGCTTGACATTGCAGTCATCCACAATGTCAATCTCGTTTTACGCGATATTGAAGTCATTCACGAGCTTAACTCGGATCACCGCCCCGTTCAACTTCGGCTAGGGCCCTCAACCCCGCCCTCAACAAAGACTAGCTGGCATAAGGTCAAGGCGGAATTTAAAAAAGATCTCCCTTCGGAGCTTAGCTCCATCCCAGCTAGTATTACTAGCAATTAAGACACGGACGCCGCAATTGTTGCCCTTTCAAGTTTCGTCCACTCCACCGGTGACACAATGTTCAAGGCAGGTCCCAGTGATGGATGACCATCACTGGGCTCTGCTGTAGGACGTGAGAGACTTGATGAGTAACGTGCGGTGAAGTTGAGGATATCATCAAAAAATTACGACCACGTAAAGCTCCCGGCTCTGATGGCGTCACCAAAAAGGTGGTCGTAATATATAACGCGTCAATTACTGAAGGCTTCTTTCCCACAAAGTAGAAGAACGCATGGGTCATGGGGTTCCTCAAACCCTCCAAACCTGTCACCAACCCCACATTTTATCGCCCGATTAGTCTCCTAAAAACCTTCGGGAAAATTTAGGAGAGAGTAATCCTAGCCCGCTTACGAAGCTTTATGGAAGCTCGAGGGCTTCCCATTCCCGAACAATTCCGCTTCAGAGCCAAACACTCCTGAAACCACCAAGTGTACCGTATCACGGAGCACGTACTAGAAGTACCAGAATAGGCAAATAAGATGTCATACAGGAGCGCTCTGTCGATGTCGCAAAAGCGTTCGATATAGTCTGGCACAATGAGCTCATATACAAGCTGGCACGAGATTTCCTCCGTGATCGAACCTTCCGCTACCGCGTTGAAGGAGTATGCTTATCTTTACGCCCCGTCCTTGCAGGGGTTCTCCAAGGTTCGGACCAACTCTCTTCTCACTCTACACCAATGACATATCGCGTATCCCAGGTGTAGAGCTAGCCTTACTCGCAGAAGACACCTGCATTTTCTCCTCAGGCCGTGAGGCCGATACAATTCTCAATCACCTTCAAACAACGGCTAACACCCTAATTAAAATAAATTCGAAAAAAAGCGCGGCCCTACTCTTCACCCGCAGAAAAGCGAGTTATTTTCAACACAAACTCCCGCCCATCTCACTCATGGATAGTCCAATTCCATGGGTTAACAAAATCAAATATCTGGGTGTCGTCCTTGACTCAAAACTCAGCTTCACCCCGCATGTTACCCGGGTAACAAACCGAGCGGCCTACGACCTAGGTCGCCTCTATCACCTATTAAATGAAAAGTCCAGTCCCTTCGAAATAAGGTGAAGTTAGGCCACGGGAGCACCTTGGTTCATGCGCAACTTAGACTTACACATCGATGTCGAGCTTCCGATCATTGCTCAAGTCCTGAAGTTGGCATCGCGCCGTTATTTTGAATCCGCCGCGACCTCCACCTATATGCCCATACCGCTAAGCACGTTTAAGCGACAAGACAACCGTAGGCCGCGTCACGTCTTAGACTTCCCCGACGATGAGACGACTGTCACCAAAGTAAAACTCAAAGAGCATCTCAAAAAACAAAGAACAAACCGCGGTCGGTGCGGCGGAATACATATAGTTGATACCAGCGCGTAACTGGAAGATTTAGTCCTGTTAGAGGCGTTGCTGGAGTTTCTTCCGCCACCGCTTCTTCTGCCAGCGATAACGCATCCCGAAGCGGTAGCAATGTTAGATGTAGCTTTCCCGTTTGTTCGAGTTCGATAATAGCAACTGATCGAGTCGTGGTTCGGCCCTCTCGGGCACCCTCGAGTCGGAATGCTAAACGCGCAATGAGTGACAGTTCAAGTTGAGGTCTCCTTTCGGGGGCCCTTGAGTCTGAGCACTTCATGGTGCGTCCGCCAAAGCGACCTAAGAGCTCAGCGGCCTCCCAATCCGGTAACACGAGCAGAGTGGCGGCCCGAGCTGAGGCTCCCCCGGGAGCCCTCGAGCTTAGCCACTCATAAAACGAGGTTTAGGTCCGGTGCCCTGAGCGCCACTCATAAAACGAGGTTTAGGCCCGGCGCCCTAAGCGCCACCGGCCACCTCACGTCCGTCGGAGCTGCAAAGGCTCCTCTGGCCAGCAGTGATGATAACCGCGCCAAAAAAAAATCGCAGCGTTCAATCAACGAACGTTGTTCGAAGAGGCTACATCCTGGGGATGCACCGGTGTTGGGGCGAAACGTACGTCGAGTATGAGGGTAACAACCTGATTGCTGGTATGGGATTCTGCATGGTCCTACTAACATTAGAGCGCACGCACAAGCAGTGTGGGAAGGGAGGGAGGTGCTTTACGCATGCTTCTGCGTGCGCTCACATATTTGCTTGCAACCTGCAAGGTAAGGGGATTTTATCGCGGAATATTGCTAATAAAATGGTCTAATAGATTTGTATCCTAATGACATCTAAAAAAGATATACCAGTTATTTAAATATTTTCGAAGGTGTCTAGAACTGTTCAGGTCAAGGCCACGCTCGCCCAGGGAAGTACCTCCGCCCTTTACAAAGTCGGTATAAGATAAAGTATGCATGATTTTTGCGGTTGCCGGATGGCCATTCCTACCCTTTTCTTTCCCACTCCTTACCCTCCACGTCCTTTATACCGACCCCATCCTATCCATTAAAAACTATTTTACCCAATTTGCCAGGTTCACAACGCACTCGCTACTCTCCGGATGTTGTGTGTGTCTATGGGCCACGGAACCTCTTTTCACCAGGTGAACCGTCTGCTCTTTTCAATAATAATAAAAAAGAACCTTAGCAAACCATCAAAGAGAATTTTATGAAATCAGTACGTACGTATCAGTAATATAAAAAAACATTTTATATTCCGGAAATAACCAGAAAATTATAATAATATAAACGCGTTGATGTCACGACAACGGCATCAATGTAAAAATAATTACTTTATTTATTGCCAGTAAAATACATATTACTAAACTAGAATAAAGAAAATCACTTAGAGTTCGACTTAAGCTCAATTAACACATTTAACACATCATAAATATCTTGAAAAGATTTGTTTTGATATGTTAATTGGTTGGTGGTTCCCAGACTTTTTTGGTCCGCCTTTTAAGAAAAAAAAAATATCTAGCACCCCTAGTTTATAACTTTCTAAAATCACAAAACCATCTGAAAGAGCACAAGAACCCAGTTAAAACCACTGTCTTCAATGTACGCTAGAGGTTCAGCTCTCGCCTGAATTGCTTCAGCGCCCCCCAGGGGGCCCTAGCGCCCATTTTGGGAACCACTGGTCTATAGTTTTAAGTTGTAAGTTACTTTTTAATTATTAATATTACTAATAATTTTTTGATATAAAACCAATGTGTACAAGTACCTTGATTTGTACACATTGGTTTTATGTATTATATGAAAAGTTTATTTGTAATATTAATAATTAACAGGATGAAATAATTAGTATACACGTTATCTGGGTATTTGCTAGGTTATACACAATGTGCATCTTGTATGTAAACAGTTTTTTTGTAAAATAAACTCGCACGTTGTAAGAATCGTAGACAAAGCACTTTTAAGAAAGTAATAAAGCAGACTGGCAATTGCGGCGTTTAGCGTTCTTTTAATATTTTAAAACGTGATTAGATCCGCAGCTGAACGAAAAAAAGCATCAAGTAGTAAAACACCAACTAAAAGCTGGTACATCACTCTTATCCCATCAGTTCATGCCAGTTGGTACTTCCAGTATTATTGTCAATTTTATATGTTTTACGCAAAAGAATTTTTTTCTATGGAAAGGACTACTAACGAGCAGACTGTATACCGGATGGTAAGTGATCCGGTCGCCTATAGACACATGCAATATCCAGAGACTCGTGGGTTCATTGTCAACCTGGGAAATTGGATAGAATAGGTTTATTGGATAGGATGGTATCGGGATTTGGAGGTGAATGGAGTGGGAAAAAAATATGGTAAACATAGCCATCGGACCTCCACAAACGTGATGCATATTTTATTTAATGCCGACTTAATAAACATTTAATTTTAAGTTTAACCCTTAAAATGGGGCCTAAAACAATAAAAATCGTCCCAAAGGCAAGGAGGAACTCACTAAGTTTGATCCCCCGGCCTGCGTCCTGTGCCAACAGGAAGGCCACACAGCTAATTACCGTCGCTGCCCTAAGGCCCCTAAGCCTATAAAACCATCCCCCCGGGCTTCTGGCGATCTAGGCCTCAACCTGTGCCCACTGCGGCCTCATTTCCTCCACTTCACCCCAAGTGGCAAGCCCCAACTGGGCGTGCCTCCGCATGGGCTGTTACCACGGAAGTACCTTTTCCTAAAAAAGCCTACATCTCCCACACCTCCCCAAACAACAGGGGCAGACCCCTTTGCATCCCTGTTCCGTCTAGCGAAAACACTAGATATGGCAGAGGTTCGTGCCTTTGCCAACGAATACAGGCAAGCCTCGGGACAAATCAATACCCGACTTGCTGCTCAAATACGTGCATATCATCGTCGCTCTACAGATGCCGTAACTTTCTCAGCAGTTAATGACAGATGTACAGGAACATCCCCGCCTACCGCCCGTGCGTAAATGTAGGGTTAAATCGCGTTCGCTAAACGTAGCCGACTTTTACGCGGATGGCCTAAAGAATCAACGCGAGGTAGTCCGCATATTTCTTCGCGATCATCAAATAGATGTCATGCTAGTGCAGGAACCATTGCTTAAACCGTCTAAAAGGGATCCGAAAATCCCCAATTATAACATAGTTAGGAATAACCGCGTCGGTGCATCGGGCGGCGGCACGCTCATTTATTAAAAAAGATCCCTGCACTGCATACCAATAATTACGTCCGCGTTTACCCATATTGAGGCCTCAGTCTGTCAGATAGCCATGACCGGTCATGCCCCCATCACCTTTGCTTCGGTCTACGTTCTGTATAGACTAAGCG
>JAOCPS010291047.1:0-13081 GCA_025505425.1 Graphium colonna | reverse complement strand
AATCCGATTTTTATAAAAATTTTGTAGGTCCATTGTGTAAGTGTACTCTATCAGTTAAAAAAGTATTTTTTTAAATCACTATAAGTTGCGGAAATATGTGCAAACATTCCTTACTTTTGTTATTTAAAAAAAAAATAATGCATCGATTTTTTTGGAAAAATTACTGTACTATTTACAAAGAATGCTCTATAATATAAAGAATTTTGAAATTGGTTCATAATTGACGGAGATACGCACAAAAATACATAAATTCAATTTCGTTATTTCTATTTAAAAGAAAAACTGCTGAACCGATTTTCCTAAAAAAATTACGGGACCATTTCGGATGAATACTATATAAGATAAAAGAAAAATTTTCTAAATCGGTTTATAAATGGCCGAGATATGCGCGAACGTACATAATAAAAAAATATATATTTATTCGAGATGAGAACCCCCTTCTTTTTTGAACTTTGTTAAAATATAATGTTGGTAGAATACAACAAACACATGGGATGGTATGTTCTTTATTTTTATTCATCTCATTCTTTCGGTAAAGTATCGTGTTGTCAGATAGTTGTAGTGATAGTAAGATTTTCGTTAATAGCTTCAGCTTAGTCATACGAAAGTCACGCAGTTGTTTTGAATTCATTTAAATTTTGAAAAAAATTAAATCTGAAGTATATATTTACAGGAAATCACTTCTTTAAGAAGATTTTACTTCTGAAAACTCTTACATCTTCCGAATTTCAAGAGTTTCAGAGGTGAAATTTGTTAACTTTCCTAGTTCCTCGCTACAAAATACGTAAGACTCCGTTCTCGGCTTTTTGCGCTTTCTAAATTATAAGAGCAGCGCAAACAAGTCTTGTTCATTCTACTTAAGTTGACATTCGCCAACTATTCCACTTCAAGTTTTAAAACTTGCCCAAAAATGTATATTCATTACTGTTAATTTAAATTTATTTTCATTAAGTATAACACATTTGTACGAATTAATGCAATATATTGGAGAAGATGTATACGAGTATATACAATTAGGTTAAACCAATGTATCTCTAAACCGCATAGAATGTGCTGAGGTAACGAGAAATTCAAAGGTCCGTCCGTGTTCGCATCAGTGGTCGTTCAATTACCTTAAGTCTGTGATTCTGAATGGCCATCTTAGTTAGGTCATCGTAGTTAGTAAGAAGGATAGGTTTCCGTTTGTATTATTCTTGCTACTGAAGACTTGCTAATGAATTTATCGAAACTGTAAATAAAGATAAAAAAATTACCATAACTACAAAAGAATTGATAATGTATCCTGACTAATATTACGCATATGAAATTTCCTTTTGTTTGTTTGTAATGTCCTCATCGGCATTCACTTACTTTTCTAAATTAAAGGGAATTTGGAAGATAGGAAAAATATATTCTGAATGTTATTAGAATTCGTCCTGTTGGAATAAAAAAAAATAATCAGAGAAAGAAGGAACAAACTTGACATATCTTAAACAAAATCTTTTGACTAAATACACAATACCGTAGGCGAATCGCTGACGTAAACTTGCACTTAATATTATTTAATAATTATGTACTCTATTGAAAAAAGCTATAACTAAAATTTAGAACAGATTTTAAAGCTATATTACATAATATTTTTACGATATTCTAACCGCAGAGTACCGCTAGTGTTTTATGAAGTTGATTCCTCAGTGCATTTTGGTGCAATTTCCTGTTTCTAGAAACGTTTCAGTCTTCTATCACTGTTGAACCAGAACTGTTGCTGTTAATGTTACATCGGAAACTGTAGCAATCTCAATACTAGAGCGTCGCAATGCAGCCGCCGCGGACCCATTATTATGAGCTGGCAAGTTATCTCTGACAGTTTTAATTTCAGTTGCATCCAACTTTTGTGGTATCTGATGGTGCTCCATCAAAACGTCGCTTCCATAATTTACCTACGGCTAAAATTTTGGTACGTTTTTTAATTGCGTATTTTTGTCGTGCGGTGGTAGTTTTACGGTCAGTACTTAATGTTGATTGGATTTTATGAACATAACTTTGATTATGACACCAATCTGTGCCTTAAACGTTATACCATTTATTGACTTTTAGTAAAAGTGTTGGAATTTCAATTTCGTTGGTATAAATTTTTATTTAAGTCATCAAAAATAATATTTAATAACCGATGGCATTTCCATCTACTTTTATGAACTTAATTATTGATACGAGAGTTCATATTTAGATTTCCGATTTGGTTGTGCAAATACAGAAATGTGCGTAAAATGTTTGTATCACGTTCGCAAAATTTATGGTCCACTAGGAAGCTGGCATTTCGAGAAGGAGAACACAAAGGGCTATTGAATTGTGAAAAATGTGTTGGAGACAAAATATTACTTTTAGATTAAATTTTTGTGCTCTGTATTTTTGATTTCGCGCTGAAGCGGTTATTTGATTCATTTCATATTTATCGCGCTACGTCGGCTTAAGTCTGGTTTTTTTTCGTTTATTTATTATGATCTATTGGCTTTTTACAACAAAAAAATAATATTAAGAACAAACAAATACAAAGGATGGTATTGTTGTAGGATTTGTAAATTTTCATCGATTGCTCAACGGTACGAATTGTAAGTATTTTCTTGGATTCTATAATATAATTTGATCGCGGGTCGTGGGTTCGATTCCCACACGGAGCAAATATTTCTACGACCTACAAATAGTTGTTTCGGATCTGGGTGTTTGTCTTTGTTCGATTTATGTGTGTAAAACGCCCTTGTAACACAAGACTTAGGTCTTATAATAAGGGCAGCGTTTAAAAAAAATGTATATCTAAATTGTATTATATTATAAATTATTTTAATAATGTATCTAAGTAGAAAAGACAATCGTAACGGAATAACGAATTGCTTTCACAGCGAAATTGTTAGCATAGAACTCGTCTAGTAGCAAAAGTCGGTGTTTCTATGCTGAATTTTAGATCCCAAACAAAAAACCAATAGCGATTTTCTTGAACATTGTAATAGGGACTAAGTATTTTCTCACAAACGAATATCTAGTTTAAATAATAAATTCAAGCTGTTGGTCACGGTTTCATCCATGCCAAAATGATCGCAATTGTTGTAGATGCATACTATAGAACATAACTAACTGAATTTTACAGCGACGCCATCGAGGTTATAAGGGAATTTTAATACATTAAATAATATCCGAAGTGGTGACTTACCCCGTCATATTTTCTAAATCTTTTTAGTCTGTTCACTTATTCACCATCCGTCTTAGCGCAATGCAATTCGTGCTACTTGCTTATAGCGAGATTATGAACAGCTATTTGATTTTATATGTAAGACATTTCCAATTGTCAATTAATAGCTGTCACTTCTAACGCGTGTTTGTACTCTGCAATAGTTCAAAGGGAAGTGAGGCTGGGTAGTGAAACATGCATAGTGCTATTCCAACACGAAATAGTGTTCCAATTGTTCTTGATTGCCCTTTCTGCTTTTTTTTCGGCCCCATGTTCATTTGTTCAGCAGAACGATCCTTTGCTCGACGAAACGGTTAGTCGTTTTGTAATTGGGTACCATTCGGGTGTATTGTCGAAAACGCAAAAATCATTCGTTGCCAGTCGTTCAAACTTGATTACATTATGGTGCAACTTTGATAATAGTCGGGTGCTACTAGTTGTGCGTGTTCTATGACTATATAAAATTAGAAATGGAAAAATATACATTTGATTATAAAACGATTCATAGTATGTTAAATTCGGAAGAATATTTAATGAAAACTGGGATTCAGTACTCATTTCTTTAACGGTACAAAAACTGTTTATAACTTCAAGTTTGACCTCTACACCTACATAAGCATTAAACAATTATTTTGTTTGATATAATAGTAAAATATTAAGGCTAGAGTTTAATTTCGTTAGGAGTTAGTGGACTTCCTTTTATTTATCTTGTATGATGACTGTTCAAGAAGTTTTTTAAAAGAACTTACTTTAGCGCTCACAATTTTGTAAAGCATAAAAGGTCTGATTTTCCGACAATCATCTCAATTTCCTGGCATAGGCGAGCAATTTCCTTGCGTTTGTCCCCTGACTTTAGATACGCGGTGTAATGTCAAAGGCAGTATTTGCGGCATTTAAGCATAGACATTTTATTCAAAACCATTCATCTATTATAAATTCGTATACTATATATACATTAAGTGGACAGCTAAAGTTCAAGGGCAAAAACTCGAAGTACGAGGGCATTTATGAGAATTGATGGTCCTTATATAAAGTCCTAGATATAAATTGGTGCTGCTATTATTATAATAATCTCCTTATGGAAAACCGGCATAAAATAAAGTATGCATGGCTTTTGGGGATGCCGGATTGCCATGTCTACCCTTTTTTTGCCTATTCCTAGCCTCTCCAAATCTTTAATCCCGACCCCATCCTATCCAAAAACCTATTATATCCAATCTCCCGCACTTGCAACTCTCTGGATGTTGCGTTTGTCTCTGGGCGACGGGATCGCTTATCATCAGGAGAATCGTCTGCTCGTTTGCCTTCCTTGTCATAAAAAAAAGAATTGTATTTGATTTGATATTTAATCTTTCAATGACAGTTAAATCCCTAACAATTTAATTTCATCTGGTTGGCTGTTAACGTGACATTAAAGCACTTGAAATATTTAACATTGATTCTACTATCATTACATTCTGCCTAAATGTCGACCACGGAAGGTAATGGATGGTAAAGCACGACACAGGAGTTATTGTAAGGCACAGTTGTCAAGTGTCTCTCATAGCAAGAGCATCCGCTCAATTTCATAATTACGGTGGAGTGCCGGTGATGTTTAACGTCATATAAACAATTTCTCTAATTTGATAGAAGGTACAATTAACTAGGATTGATTTTAAATGTGCCGATAAATTTTCATACCGATTATCTTATAAAAGACCGAAGGAACATTCCACAATGTCCAAATCTAACTAGCAGACATTAACAGTCCAACCACCGCGCTTGTGTTTTTGTCAATAAACAAATTTAGTAAGCGGGTAGGGAGTTAATCGGATATGAAGAAAAACTGTTTATCATATTTTAATATATTTGTTTCGTAACATGTAAACGTATGTACCCCACGTTTGTCGTGGATATTACACTTTATTATAGTGATGACATCGAGTAGTTAATGATATCTAGATGACTAAGAACGACCATAAATTTACATAAAAAAGAGAAATGGTTACATGGAGTTTTTATGTGACAAAAGCTCAATTAATACTGTTGATACATTTCAACTATCAGTTTTGAACTTCAAACTATCGTGTAGCTTTTTTACCATGCTTCTATGGAGCGAAAGCAAGAAAACATATTAACAATATTTTTAGTGAACGTAATATGTTAACATTTGTTGTAAGCTAAAAATATGTTATTGGTCGTACAATAACGATGCATGAATACCGTTAGAATTAGTGACTTCGGAGAATAATTTTAGGTTGATTGCATAAAGTAAGACTTTACACTGCTTAAAACATATCGAAATGTCGTTTATAAAAAATATCAAAGGCAGTGGCCCAAGAACAGAACCCTGAAGTATCCATTGCACTAGACGACGCTACTAGGTAAGAAGCAAACCAACGAAGCAAATTGCCTTTAATCCCATCCCATAAGCTAACAATAGTTACGTGCGCGTCGCCCATCTTGGAAAAAATGGAAGAAAATGCCATAGTACCAAAAATACTTAGGATTAAAAAGGTAAAGAGTTGAAACAAATTAGGGATTTGCATGAACCTCACAAGCCAGGCGTGCTTTATGTGCTTGTACCATGATTATCTGTGCGACGCATTTGTACCAACTCGATCGAGCACTCAGTCGTTAGGCACTGTAAAACTGTTAGAAGAGATCTACTAGTTTGAAAAATGTATTGCAAAACTGTTTCTGCTATAGTTTGCTATTTCTGTTGGCGGTGGTCTTACACGCGTCGCATTATATATGAAAACGCTACTGCCGCACTAAATCATTAGTATAGGCAGGCTGCATTAGCAAAATATATCATTTCACTGTAATTTATTGTTAATCCAGACATGACCATTACTCTCAGTGTCAAAATGACTTTTTCTCTATTAGTCCGACTAATAATACATAGCCCCAAACAATTATTGTCATTAAAGCCATTTTGCGGCTGTGGATTCGGAAACTTTGCCGCGAGTGCTTCATTTTGAACAACAATTTTGTGCGTTGCTTAATAGCATCGTAAGGTTTGCAATTACAGTTAAGTCGAGCGTGTCCATGCAACTCAAATTAGCCAATTCAAGTCTTAAGCTGCCTTGGAATCCAGTAAAGCCATTCCTTCCAATAAAACGTCGAATAAGAGAAAGCGCAAATTGAGTTGAAACGAAACAGATGCACGTGGCCCGCAGTGAATTTTTATGTTGAAGAATAAAAGGCATAGAAGAGAAGGTTAACGCCTACTAAATTATTATGGGCTAAGCATTATTACATTTTTAAATATTAGCCGCGTGTGTTGATTTAGTTTAGTTGAATAGGGAAATTACTGAACGAACCTCTTTTGTTGTGAGTTTTCTTTTAGTCAAATATTTAAAAATGTCGAATTCCTCATAATATTTCAATCACAATATTTGTGAATATTTGTCGTGTCCCTAGGTTTAACTGCGATTGTTTTAATCAGTGTCGCTTTACCTAAGTTCTTACATAGATCATGTAATGTTGCATTTGTTTATTACAATAACTGTGCATTTTATTTCAAACCATTCATATCCATATTTTTTCCCTAATTTATTTTCCAGAATTGACATGTAAATGCAAGTAACAATCTTTGGCGTCGTAATAGTTTTCTGTATCTATTTAAATCGTAGACATCGCATCGCGTAACGGTTTAGTTCTCAACTTACAAGTAAACTTTTAACTAAACGCTAAAACTATGATTCAAAATGTCAGTCAGATGCTTACTTCAAGCTTTCTAGTTTGGTTGTTTTATGAAAGTTTAGTTGTTTGCTACTAAAATGGTTTCGAGATTTTAATAATGGTTCCCAGAATATATTCTTGTTTTTAAATACATATCTTCTTATTAATTTAAAATTATTTTATGTCAGTGCACGGGTGCGCTGTGGTTTTGCTGCTATATTAGTTGTATATAATTTGCTGTCGCGGTGTCGTTGCGGCATCAGGGTGACATCAGAGCCACAATATTTTATGTTATATACAATCACATAAAATAACGGTATGTTAATACTCCAGAATGTTGATTCTTAAGATATTGGAAAGAAAAATGACTTCATGTAACAAAAATAGAAATGATTGAGTAGATTCTACACCTGGAATAAAGGGATACCTGGGAAAAAAATCCGAAGAGAAAAATAGTAGCTACACGTTTGCCTAGAGGGTCTTTACAAAAGGTCCGTAAGGGTGCCCTAGATAATGAATAGCGTAAATATTCCAATAACAAACCAAATGTACTCAAATGAATAATACTCAAAAGTAAGCGAATACGAATTTAAGAGAGAAAAATGATAGAATCTCTTCACCATGTTTTGGCTAGTATTAAAGTTTTATGAATTTATTTAGTTGTCGTTACATTGCCATTTGAACAATTATCATTTCATTAAAGTGTAATATTTAAGCTTTTCATAGATATAACGCCAGATGATTTTAGTTTCGAAATGTATCATTTTGACCAACGTTAACAACACATTAATTTTGATAAAGATGGTAATATTATTACACATAGTACAGAGTATATAATAATGTTACATGTTCTAAATATAATGCCATTTTATTTAGAGTAAATTTTAATGTTGGTAAGAAATACCTCACGCTTAAAACAAATTCAGGTTATTTCCAATTTCTATAAGACCGTTTAATTAGCAATATTCCGCGAAAAAATCCCCTAACAACCTGCAAGCAAATATGTGAGCGCACGCACAAGCATGCGTTAGGTTATTAATTATCTATTGAACAATAATAGAAACTTAGTTTGTTTATATATTTAAATTTAAATATACTTGAAATTATTTAAAAATTTTCATATTTCATTCACTATTTGGTTGCTAAGATCGTACTGGTCGCGAGTTATACATAGTGGTTCAGAGAAATAAAATAGTCAGCCATTGCAAAGAATGTGAACAGATGTGTGAACTTATGTTGACTCCCTATAATATGATGAAGTTTTTAAACCGTACAAGCAAAATCTCCAGCTTTAGTATATGTGAACAGTCAAAGTATATTCTACATATCGCATTAAAATGTGGAAATTTTCAAAAAAAAAACTACAAGGCTTTTCTTTGTAGAAGTATGAAGGTACAATTTAATATAATTTTATCTCCATTAACATTGCGTTAAATTTAATTCAATGTAAACAAGTTTAAATCTTTCAAAAGGATTGTTAGAACTTTCATAATTTAATAAAAATAAATATTAATAATTAAACTATAAAAGTTCTTAAATTCAATCAGTTTTAAGAAACATTTTACATTTTTACATCGATTGTGTTAATTTGCATCGTTCAATTAAACTTGAAATGAAAATATATTTATTAAAAAACAACTTAACAATATATTGAACATTTTGTAAATATTTAATTTTGTATATTTGAGGATGGAACGAAAACCATATTTAAGTGGAATTTTATATATAGGATAAGCTAAAAATACCAAACAATATTTTAATGATTTAGTTTTAATTAGTTTTCATTAGTTTTCAATATGTTATTCATAGTCACATTTCATTTTTGGTAACTGGTACATAAATGCATCGTCAAGAAAGTCCAGTCGGATACCATATTCAATCCATTGGGAGAATACTATAGAATTTCAAACGAAATTTATTTTAGATATAAGCAAAATGTATAAAATATCTATATATTAAGTTTAAAAATCCTTGCAAATATTATCACGGTGCTCTTTAAAGCTGGTCAGATCTATATATTCATTTAAATATATTCATAAAAAGTCATTACATGTTTATTGAGAATATAAATTAATAAAAATACGAAATAAAATTATACGCATTTTCATTTATTGCCTTTAAAAATTTATTATCAATGCATAATACCAAAAATTCTCATGCATTATATTGTAATTATTTCCATATTTTTATACAACATTACGCTCCATAAATTTAATTTCATGACAAGGAATTTCATTTAAAGTATCAAAGATGTACAATGCAATTAACCCTTTTTTCAATCAAATATATTCGAAATTCAGGTTGTCTTTACGAAAAGAACTTCTGCAGGAATTAATGTTATAAGTCTAGTCTCTAAAAAAATTGAACTTGATGCAACTTGGTACGGAATGCCATATAATAATAGGCATTATCCTTTAACGTTTGACGATCCTCTTTTAAATTTATCATATGGGGTGATCACACAGTTGTCACGAGAAACTATGTCACCATTTACGATTATGATTTTAGAACTTTGAGAATGTGAAGCCTGGTCACCGAATTTCAACACTGCCAACCAGAACTCAACAAACTGCGCCGACGACAATATAGTGCACAAGTGTATGTACAGATAGTGGCACTTCTTTCCTATACTTTTTTAAACGGATATCTGGTATGATCTGTCTTTCATGGATCGTAATTATAATCTTTGTTTTTAAACATTTAGGTTATCAATCTATTTACCATTAAAACCCTCGTGATCTAATTTCGGTCACGGCGGTCAATCTGCTCAGAAGTCAGCCAACTGCGCGGGAGATATTGCAGTGCACAAGTGTACGCGCAGATACAGGTGCACTCTCCGTTCCTTAACTCTCAAAGCCCGATGGGACGGATATACGACCGTAGACAGGGCTCAGAACTAAGTTTTAAATGCCCATCCGACACACGGATCATCATTCTTGTCAGGCAATCAGGTGATCAGCCCGCATTTCCCTAATCCAACTAAGAAACAATTACATAAAGTTATTATACATAATAACTTAATGTAATTATTACAGTTAATAACGTACAGATCTGTCCTAGTGTAAAAATAATAAATAATTTTCAAACTGAAATAAATAAGGTAGAATATATTTTCACTTTTCTTTTTTACTTTCTTCCCATGTTTCTCCGTTTTTATATCTTTTTTTTAAAACTATCTTCTTCTTAGATACCTTAAATCTAATAAAAAAGAATGAACAGTCACTCCGGAGTTGATAAAAACATTAAAAAAGATAAAAATTAAGAATTACTTTTTAATTTAACAACAAAACGAAAATTAATCATGAAAATTACTTCCATTATGGTAGATATCAATATCAAACTCAACTGCCTAATTTACAACTGAAGATAAAAAAATGTCGTAAGTTATTACAAAGTGACTTATCTTGCCAGTTGTTGTTTTACACCATTTTATAATCAACGGTGTTTTGATTTTATTACACGCGTTCCAAAAACGGGTCGATGATAGCCTATTGATCATATATCTTTGTCTTATCGTTATTTGGCTGGCTCGTGTTCAAAAACTGACATTGGATAAAATATTATATTTTGTAAGTAAACTAGACATAAAGAATACAACCGCATAAGTATATAGTTTATACGCATGTCGAAAATAATTATTTTATAATATACATGCGTAGAATAAATGTATAAAAAAATTGAATAAGGCACAGAAACAAATAATAACTAGGAAAAAATGTTGGATGATTGATTATAATGTGAAGTGTGGTAGGTGTAGTAACAAACAAAAATATTACTACACCTACCAAATAATCTCATCACACCATAGGTTGACTAGTAGAGAATGCCTAAAGGCATTAAATCCGCCTTTTGTGATCTGTGTAAAGGTATGTATATATAAAGAATAAACAGATAAAAAATAAATAAAAAACTAATAATAACAAATATTATATATAAATTGAATGTAGTAAACAATGCGACACAGCAATAAAGAGCAGCTTACAGTATCTTTCTCGCTCGGGTACACTTGGCGGTCCCGAGTTCAACGATTGTGCCTTTCATTTCAGGGCGTGGCAGATCAGCCTTAGTTATAGCCTACGGAAAAATGTATGTGTGGTGCCTCTCGCTCGGCAGTCTCGAGTTCATCGATCGAGCCTTTTACCTCAGAGCTTGCGGATCAGCCTCACTTACACCCTACAAAAATCTGAATGTGAGGCGCCAAAAGAAGTCTTCATTTCAAAAACTCTTGAACCTTTACTGTAAATATGTAAATACGATATAAAAATCCATATTGTACAATAAATAAAAAGAAAACAATATTTTATGCTCTGTTATAAAGCAAATTATATAACTATCTGTTGCTAGCGAATTTCATCCTGTAAAAAATATCATGTTGCCTGCGAACAGCTTAACTCCATTCCAAATATTGATAATATAAATTTTACAGTTGGCATTTATATTAAAATAATTCCGCCTACGCATATACCAAAACACAAACGAAATTTGTCTACTTATACTTTAACATAAGCATAAAAATATTAAGTTAAAAATACCTAGAGCAATATTATTTCTACGGCTTACGCGAAAATTCGACATTTTAAATAAAACGACTCTACGTTTTTTATCGCTGTTTGTTTTTGGTAGGATTGAGGTGTTTGACTTCCTAGTGTCACTTATCAATCCTAGATAACAACCTAGAATAACAATTACTAATACCGATCATATTAGATTCAATTCTGAGATATAAAAATATCATCTAAATCCCAGCCAAACCCTAGACCATATGTTACGCATTCGGATTGATAAGTGTATGTAATGTATTTGTTGAAGTAAATTCTATAGAAATACAATGGGTATTTCTAAAGAATAAAAAAAATGGCTCCAGTCACATCTTTTTTATTTCTCTTTATTAATTAATTGTAAAAAAATAATAGCTTTGATTTATCAATTAATTGAATATTATTTTACCCTCTGTTCCCCCTCGCCTTTTCCCAAGTTTCTTGGGGCTGGCTTCTAATCCACCCAAGTATTACCTGAATTTCAGTTTTTAGATATTATAGAACAACTGGCATCTGATTTCCGCAATCAAAAGAGATAAGCTGAATTCAAAGTATGGGTTATTTATCAAAATGTTTTAAGGCACTGACATCCTATTACGACTGCCAAATATGTTCTCGACAATAGGACCGACTTTTCACCCCATCATCAGCATTCAGCCCATCCGACGCATGGATCGCCTTTCCTTTCAAGCAATCGGGTGATCAGCCCGCATTGCCCTAACCCAACCGAGAATACAAAGTCGTTGTCCCCCACGGACTTCGTATCCACGACCTCCAGTTGGTAAAGAAAGCACCGATACCACGCAGACGGACATTTTATTTTAATGTGATGGAAGACAAACGAGAAGACACTAAGTGATCCCGTTGTCCATAGACACACGCAACATCTGGAGAGTCGCGAGTGCGTTGTCAACATGGGAATTTGGATATAATAGGTTTATTGGGCGGGATAGGTTCGGGATTAAGGATTTGGAGGGGAAAGTGGGAAAGAAAAGGGTAGACATATCCTTCCAGCATCTCCAAAAGTCACGAATACTTTATTTTACGGTGGTACTTCCCCGGAGGAGCGCGGCCGTAGGAGTGCAGCAAAAGCTGTGAAACTATGGTAAGCTCTACCACGTACGTTTTGATTAAAGTATCACTGTGTGTCTAGTAGCTCTTTTGTGATCTTTTTCCATAGCATTTTTTTTTAAATAATAGTGATATTTTTGATAAAAGATCGAAGGAGGAAGTTGCTATGCCGGTGAAATTGCGGGCAAAAACTTTTGCATTACAAAGGTCAATGCTCTCAAAACCTCCACGCAATATCATTATAATTCTGCTCAGAGTTGGATAACAAGCGCTGTTTTGATGCAATTAAAGCGTTTTGATATTGCATAATTTTAACAAGCGTTAATAATTTGGCCAAGATCGTTCGTTTTAATTGGCACAGTGTTTTTCTGTTAACATTCCCTTTGTAAAGTCTGCATAAAATAAAGTATGCATGACTTTTGGAGTTGCCGAATGGCCATGTATACCCTTTTCCTTTCCCACTACTATCCAATCCAAATCCTTAATTCCGACCCATCCTATCCAATAAACCAATTGTATCCAGTTTTCCAGGTTGACAACGCACTGGCAACTCTCCGGATGTTGCGTGTGTCCATGGGCGACGGGATCACTTACCATCAGGTGA
>JAOCPS010290936.1:0-13082 GCA_025505425.1 Graphium colonna | reverse complement strand
AGTCATGCATACTTTATTTTATGCCGACTTTACAAAGGGCGGTGGTACTTCCCCGGACGAGCGTGGCCGTAAAAGTAAAGCAAAAGCTGTAAAAGTGATCTATTGTATGCATTATTTACGTTGGAGTTGGTAAGAGATATCTTACTTGAAACGTAGATGTAGGGAAGCTTATTTCTAAAACTGCAGTTAAAAAATCTCTAATATTCAGGGACAGGGACCTCCAATGTCGATTACAATTAAAATTTGAATAAACAAACCAATTTTTTGTAACAGGTTGTTGTATATTTAAAAAAAGTAGAGCTAAAACCATCATATTAGACTTTACGAATACCTAAGAGCAATTCAAAAAAAAAGATGGCATTCGAAACGGCGTGACTTTCAAAGAAAGTAACAAAGTTAAATTGCAATGTTGCACAGTAATATTTTTTCTTAAGTGTATATGACAATAAAATTACATACCATTGAATAGGCAATGACAGTAAATCTACACAAAAAAGGTTAATTGAACCAATTCTACCTTTTTTTTTTACGCAGGCAATTTTCTTTAAAAAGGGTTTAAAATTTTATCATTGCTGACAAATTCATAGAAGATTAAACTCGATAAAATTCGTAACAAGATTTTGTTTAAAAGAAAATGAAATTGACGTCTGTTTATGTTGCCATATTCGTAGATAAAAGCTACTTTGTCTTCGAAACGAAGATGAAAAAAAATACATATGAAATAATGGAGCATCATTAAAATCGTTCGCTCGACAGCGTTTTTGAATTTTGAATTGGCATGCTAATTTTGGGGCTTCTAAAATTTTATACACCGAAACGATCGCTAAATAAACGCATTTACATAAATGGGTACAAGGTGCATATGGGTTTTATGTAAATATTTTGTTCTGTCCGCCCATCTACATATACACGGCATGACCTCACTTAAGTTTGTCGATAAAAGGACATTTAATTAAGCCTATTGCCGTTGTAACGAGCGTCCGAGCCATTTTGTTTTGTACTTGTTTAGTATGAAAATTATCGGACCGATAAACTGAAGGTGAATCATTTAAGAATTGTTTAAGACACACAAACATTTAGACACAGAAACAACTTCTATTCAACAACTGAATAAGAATAATTTATATTTGATAATTGTAATAGATGAATCAATATTTGCTTGCCTTTTAAACAGGAAAAAAGTGACCTGTTTATTATATTTAAGACCGTAATGTATTCATTTTTCTTGAAAAAAAAATGTAATAAATAAAAAAAAATTAAAATCAAAGAGATTGCTCAAAAGGTACCAAAACCTTGAAAATGACGCAAACTATTTCATATATGTATTCTGCGTTTTTATAAGGTAAGGTTATCAAATTTTAAAGCATCTGGTATCTTAAGTGCTTTTAGTACATACAATTTATTAGTGTTTTAAAAAGCAATAAAATTCTTAACTCTATTGCTTTCTATAAAAAGTCAACTATATAAGATTTATTTCACTCTTATCGTTTAGGGTCATTGAAAGAACTGTATGTATATATCCACTTTCAACTATTCCAACAAAAAAGTAATACTAAATACTAATAAATACTAAAACATAATTTAATATACTTAAAGAACGAATATTAAACCCATTTCCTTTCGAGGTCGGCTTAAAATAACAACAACATTCTACATTCACAATTATTTTCCAACGCAAACCATCCGAGAAACATTCGCTGACCGAACACGATTCGTCCAGTTATTTTTACAGCGCTACGTAATTATAATGACGTCACTAGGCCTCTCGGTTAATGCGAGGGTCCGACGGTCACTTGTACCCGGGCCCCAGGTGACGCACTTAGTACCACGTACCTTGTACATAAAGTCCCCATATAATGCGCACGTATAAATATCATTTCGGAAGTGAAAATTTTAAGCGCAATATCGTGAGATAGTGTGTATATTATCAACAGGAACATCATTATTTGTAACTGGCAATTTTTTCTAATATTTTGATTTCAAAATTAAGTTACTTAACCGATTTTCCTAAAAACTATGGGACCAATCTGAAAGTAAGTCCTTTCAGATATTTTTTTTAAATCGGAAAATAACTGACAAAGATATACTCGAAAATATAGAATTAAAAAATTAAATGCCATCATCAATTATCACGATGTCAGCTACGAATCGGTAAAAAAAAGAATATGTTTTGTTTCACAATATAACCACAAAACTTCAAAAAGCAATAGAAGTGAAGTGCTGAATAAGAAGAGTTGCAAAGCTGGTTCTATTACGCGATTTCATACTTATTCAGGTTATATTTAACCTCAATTCAGAAAAGACTTCCCTGATTAATGATGGAACACACTCGTAAAGGTTGGCAACGTAACTGTAACTGACAGTTGCTTGTTAAATGGGTGGTAACAACTTGATAACATGAAAACAGCAAGCTTATTGGCCATTTTCTCACTTAAAACTACCACCACCGTCAGCCTAGTTAAGGATAATGTGCCACTTTTCTTCTTCACACATCAGATGCAATACGTCAAAACACATTAAGGCGATAAAAGAAAACATAATTTTAAAATATGTAAGAAATAAATGTGAAATAAATATAATAAGGTAACTCAAAGATATTTTTACAAAGCCGGCATAAAATTAAGTATGCATGATTTTTGGGGATGGCCATGTCTATCCGTATCTTTTCCCTCCAAATAATTAATCCCGTCACATCCTTTCCAACAAACCTATTCTGTCTAATTTTCCAGGTTGGCAACGCACTCTTGACTCTCCGGATCACCAGATGAACTGTCCGTTCGTTTGTTTTTTTTTTCCAATAAAAAAAAATACTTAATAGAACAAGGTTCCTGGTCTATCATAGGAATATAAATAAGTTAATATTTAAATGATAGCTTTAAAGGCACTTGACACCAAACACAATTTATGTCTTTCAATTAGTTGAATAAAAACAACATTCTATGTTAAAACAACTTATGTAAATTCCGTATTTGCTATCAAGTTAATATAAATAAAAGCAAAATGTAAGCAAATAAAGACACTAAATAAACAAATCTACTAAAGGGTTTTCCATTTAGATTCATTGAATTCTGCCCAAACCTCGTTTCGGAGAAAAATAAAAGTTGTTTTATGAATTTGTCTAGGTTTAGAAATGAGGTTTGACCTCCAATTTGTGGACGTTTATGAGCAAAGCGAGAGAAATTATTTATTTTAAAGATGTTACTTACTGCTAACTTTAAAGTAAATAAAATCAACAAACTTTATTAAAAATATATATGTAGAAAAACTGGCAATAACTAAAGAAGTCAAAATGTATATAAACACACGTTTTCAGCATATAATTTTATATTTGTAAATTTATTACAAACATAAATTTATTGCAAATATATAATAAATCATTTCCATTTCATATAAATAATAAAAATCACGCTAATTACACTTGATTCATAAGGGAATTCCCGATTTAACATATAAGGCCAAAGTTTTCCATGCATAATTAATTTTGCTCATTACGAGCGTTCCACAAAATTTCACCGATATCGCAATTATAAATAAATCAAAACATTTTGGTAAATACCTCGTTATTAATAAACTAAATAACGGGCGGTTTAATTGGTGTAGAATTTAAGTATACTCTGCAAAAGAAATAGTGATAGCAGAGGATATAAGTCAGTTAAGGTAATATTAAAACAACAAAGTGAGAAGGAATTTATTGGTTCAATTTTGTATTTAATGGTGCTGAGTCCAAGCCTAATGGTGTCTGTGCGTCGGACATGCAAGCCAGTCGGTTCCTATAATTGATCGCTGCATAGTCAGCGAGCAGCTTAAGAACTGAGATCTGTCTTGTTATTACGGCTCGTTAAAGCTCAGACTTAACTGCTGCTGCTAAATTGAGGTCCCTGATGCAGCTCTCGCGTTATATCCACTCACGAATCTCGCAGAAGAGACAATGTATAAATTTTTATTGCAGAAATTAATTTAAAAATGTTGTACTAATCTTAAACACATCTATAGATGTTTCTAAAAATCAAATGTCTATTATTAAACAAAGTAAAAACTAAATAAAAGTTGCAGATTTCAAAAGTTCAATGGTGACGTAAATCACTTTTTAACTGCAAACACAATTTTGTACTTTTCCATTACGTTTACATAAACAAAATATTATATTAATACAGTATAACGGCTTTAAGATATATCAAGTAACTGTCCAAAAGTTTCCAGAACAAGGTTTCTTAATGGCTTTCTGAATATATCAAACACACAAATACGAGTCCAAACAACCTTGGTGGAACTTTTATTGCGAAATTTAAACACCCATTGGAGGTAATAGCTAAAGTTCTCATACGCCTCACCCCCCTACTAAAACAGAGGCAGGTAGCAGCGATCTAAAAGGCACTCAGAATTATCTGAATAAAGTTTAAAATGGCCCAAAAGTAAACAGTTGGCTTAAAATGTCATCCAAAAATTTCGTCTCTCAGAAGTGCCCAAACTAAATGTCATCTGGCATCGTACGTTGACAGTGATTTATATTTCTATTACACTGGCAAACTTTTTGGACAAACTGACAATTTAAGGACGCAATTGTTAGATGAAATTGTCTGCGTAATTTTCAAGTTTTCATCCGTGCAGTTGCAATTTATGCGGTTAGCGAACGCTTCGGATTAAAGAATGGCCGAAATTTTGCAAATGCTGCCCTGTCGAGAAATAATACGAGCAATTTACTCCAGAATTCATTCAATAATAACTTCACTTTTTGCGGGGAAATTTTGCGAATTTCTGACTTATTGGTAGCTCCAATTTAGAGATGAAAATAGAATTACAGTTCAATGGAGTTGTTTCTTTTTAACGTTGCAAATTTTGTTGATATTTTGTTAAGCTTCGGCAGAATCCGTTAATGGGTAGCAAACATAAAACAATTTTATTTAATTAAATGCACTTGGACATCATTCATTATACACATTTATTATTTTAAGTTATTTTTTTTAAAAATCGTGCACGTTTCGAAAGTATGCCTAAAAAGCACAGTCAATAAATGACCGGTTGGAGCTGTTACTAAGCCCTTGGTTTCAGCGTCGTTGGGTCGTGGTTTCGATCCCATCCGGAACAATTATTTGTTTGTGTGTTTAGCTCAGCGTCCGTGCGCTCGCTTTCAATTCTGTTTACTCAAGGCGAACCTGAGGTCGATCCCCGGCGCCAGCTAATGAAATTGACAATTTTCTAAATGCAATTTTTAGTGCAGAATTTCTACATCGGTGAAGCAAAACATCGTTTGGAATCCTGCATATCTATGAATATATGTATATCTGTAAGATATGTAAATTCCACCAAACTGGAGACCGGGTGGTGGACGATGCCCTATACCCTCGTTCTAAACGAGGCTTTAGTCCATCAGTGAAATAATTAAAAAGATAGGCTGTTACTTTACTTTATTTTTCACTTATATACCAAGCGACAGAGAAAGAATAACGTATTATATCACTCCTAAAAGTTTCTCGCCGCTAAGCACTAGACGGTAAATCTGCTTGCCGCATCCTTCTCGCGACTCAACAAATAAAAGTTCCACAATAAACATTACGATTAAATCTAGACGAACGACTCTTCGAGATGTGTACAGACACGCAGAAAGAAGTGAATTTATAGAAGTCAATCCTGTAGACGAGAGATGTCTTCAGTCTGACGGAGAAGTTGTGCCGCAAATTTTTTACGTGCTACAATTTCATTTACACGATTTGAGGGCGTCTCTTTGTTTCTGTCTACAACAAGTTGCCTCCCCCTCCCAGTGCTGTTTGCTAGTGATGTCAATTTATCGTTGTACTGAGTTTTTAAATTACTTACTGTTGCTCTTTACACAACATAACAAGATGTGAAGGTATTATAGTATGGGAATTAATGTTTTATTGTTATTTGCGTGTATTCAATATACTTATACTAATTCTATAAATGTGAAAATTTGTCTGTTTTGATGTTTGTTACCCAATCACAAGAATGGATGAATTTAAATGAAAGGACAATGAACGAAAAGTCTTATGCATGAAGATGAAAATTATACAACATATTAACATATTTTTTTACGACATTAAGCTTCATGGATTTGTTTTTTGAACAGGGAATTTAATTGAAAGTATAAAATTATGAATATTGCTTTATGTATATGACGTTTACATAATCGGTCATACATATGTAGAATACAATTTTACGATGAAGATAACAAATTTCTATAAAAAAAATATATTTTATGACATATCTCCGAAACCAGTATTTTTCAAACGAACAGAGCTTCTGTAGGAGTTAATATAATATGTCTAGACTGCAAAATATGTATGAACTTGATGCAAGTTGGTATGGTATCCCATATAAAAACGGGCATTGTTCTTTGACCCTTAGGTAATTTATGGGCTGGAATAACATGAAATGGATTTTAAACAAATCCAAAAAAAAATCAGGTTAGAAACCGCAGTAAGCAACTACTACAATGTAATTAGCTATAAACCATCTTATTACCTGTTTTGAAAGAAATAATAAAGACAAGATTTTGTAGACTTTTTTATCAATATTTCTCTCGATTTTCAAAACCTAGTTAACTTTCACGAAATGATGAATTTCACAAAAAGATGTTTGACTATCGATACCGATATAAGGTCGACATTTGACAAACACATCACTAGCGCTGTCGTTACTTAGACGGAAACAAAAAGTCCCGGCGGGATTGCACCGGGATAGTTGTGAAGAAATGCTGTTTTGTGCTGGACGCAGGTGACAATGGCGATTGCTACGTGATTCCATCGAACTTATGTCATGACGCCATTTGTCCATTTTCGTGACAGGGAATGTGTTTTATGTTTATATATAAAATATATTTATATACTTGTAGTAAACTCATATTTAACGTGTATTGTAATATGTCTGTAGGAATGAATTTATTTATTATTCTTAACGTAAATCTTACTAAACAGATTTTGATAAAACGTTATATAAGTCCTAATGACGTAAGGTTTGAATTGTAGCTGGTATCAGATACCCCCTTAAAATTAATAATAATATTTAGTTTATTTTTTGTATTTTATTATTTTTGCCATATATGTATTATACAATAATATAATTTATTTGCTTTCTAGTTTTTTATCTATGTTTAGATGTCCCAGCCAAACCAGTAAAATATTTACACTCCACAATAATAATATTATAAATCGATAGCGCATGTTTTGCGACCGGAAATAGAACCTTACTTTCTTTTAGTATATTATTAGAAAAGTATTTTAGTGCTTATGCTACCCGCATCATCATCATCATAGATAGATCATAAATAGGTCCAGCCTACTTTTTTTACTAAAAGATGAGACGCCAAATAAAGACTACAGCTTAAATCGTATTAGAAAATTTCAAACTAAAACTATTTTTAAAATACGGCTTAGTTTTTAGTTGCCTAAATCACTGTACATCGGTAAGTGAGCAAGACAAAAGTAAATAAAAAACTATTTCTTGGAAAAAATGAAATCCGCAAAATAGTTTTACTAGTCAAAGTGTTCTACTAACAAATACGCGAAAGTTAATATAGAATTCTAGTCTGCTTCTAAAATGTATTTCCATTTCGTGTAATAACGTCCTTCAAACATGTTATCCCATTACAACATAATACCTACTTTACCCAACCTTTTTGCCGAAGTACGACAATTCAAATTTTGGAATAACCTAGCGAGTTTCGCCTACTTATTTATAAGGCGATGCGTGTCCAACAAAAAGAAAGTTAGGTTTCAAGAATGAAGTTACTTTATCTACAAACGAGATTATGTAAAAATGTTTGGAAGTTACAGAATGGGCTCAGCAGTCCCGCCCTTGTACGTATGCTGGTTTTTCGCCAAGTTTTGTACGTCCAAATAAATGATAATTCAATTTGCAACTGTCTTTATATTTCTAACATTGTTAAGTAAATATTTAAACTATAATTTAGTATTGCTTTAAGCTTGTATGAATAACTCTGAACCTACATATAAAGTATCCATTAACTTAAATGCTTTTACCGAAAGGTTCGAAAAGTAAACATTATCACAATATAAAGCTTCGAACCCTGTGCCGCAATTTATGCTAGCACTTTATCCACTGTGCCGGCCGTCACCTCTCAACCCACGGTGCATATTTCACCAACACAACATTAGAGGTATTGGAATCTTACGAAACGTACAAGAATGAACATTGAATATAATTGAATTAATTTCGAATAAACCTTGTATACACGGCGTTTTACATCAGCCACCTTGTTCTACACATGTGCGACAGTTATGGCCACAGATAGCCGAGTTTTATACTCGCCGAATAGATTAGATATACAGTCTTCCAACTTCGGTGTTCGTTTTGATTGTACTCTGTGTCGGGAATGGCTTTTTGCCGTTGGAAACTCCGTTGGGCAGTGACAAATGGCTGTAGAGCTTAATACGTCCTCTCATTCGATCTTGGTCTTTAGGGCGTTATCGACTAGGTTCAGTTTGGAATGGAGTTTGTATTATATTACAAAGCGTAATCGGATATCCTCACATACAAAAGTGCAAGACGATCGGAAAGCCGGGTTTGTGGTCGCATCTGTCAAGGGCTTGCGGGGAGATGGCACGAATTCACAATTGGACTCGTTATTGTGCTCAGCTTTCGGATATACTAAATTCGCCTTTTGAGATGTCTATAAAAAACGTCTCCGCTGACAACTGTTAACGATTTATAGCTGTTTGATTGTGTTGTTTTATGAGCGCTTCATGTTTTTAGATTTGTCGTTTCATCGGTTTTGGTTCGTGGACAAGTGATTCCTCTGACTCCTCTATATATTACGCGCAGTCGATGTCTTTATGGTAATAAAACAAAGTTATATTATAAGAGAGCCGTGGTAGCTCAGTGGCCGGGTCGCCTTTAATTCTGTACTTGAGCCGAATCCGAGTTCGATCCCCAGTGCCGGCACCAATGAAATTGTTAACTTCTTTGTTGCAATTTAAGTGCTGATTTATCACGTGCCCGACAATGAAAAGCGTAAGTCCGCTTTTCATTGTTTTTTTCACACTCAGTCTTCTAGATTTTCTAGCAGTCAACCTTTGGGTGGTACCGAAAGACTGAAGAGTCTTACGACTATGAATACTTATTAAGAGTCGCCTTAATTTATTTACAAGGTGATGTTCAAAATAATCTCGAGAATTAGCCTTAAGCCGCCGTTGGATGTTTGCCACGGAGCCAATCTAAGTTGAGTTAGCGACAATTATAAGTTGCCGCGGCGGAGCACCATTGTGATTTTAGCTGATATCTTGTTAACACAGCGGTACACCAGTTTCAGGGCTTGTTTGATTTCTGAAGGTTCCGCGAGGAATAATTGGAATTAATCAAACTTCCGTTATTGCGTTAGGAGCCGGTGGATTTTGTGAGTTGTTTTGACGCCGGTTGAAAATACAAAAGGCGGTATTTTCACCTTCTCGAACGGTTGGCGAGGTGAATAAATCAATTACCCGTGAAATTGCAAATTTATAAGTAAGAGTGTAATTTGTAAAGTTTTCATATTCAATTTTTAAAATATATACTAATATTATATAGCTGAAGAGTTTGTTTGTTTGCTTTGTTAAACGCGCTCATCTCAGGAAATACTGGTCCGATTTAAAAAAAAAGTTTGTTGGATAGCCCATTTATGTAGGAAGCCTTTAGACTATATCACATTACGCTATTACCAATAAGGCATAAATGAAAAGGAATACAAAAACCCGCTGGAAGCAGCTAGTCATGTATAAACTATAACCTGTTATTGCTTGGATTTAGCTTTAAATAAGTCTTTGAATTTCGACAACCAATAGAGTGACCGCATCCATTTCAGTTCATGTTCAACCAATTACAACGTTTGTACATCGAATTAACGCCAACGAAAAACGCCCGTTACACTCAAACCGACTCACATGTCGCAACTGCCAGATAGCAGCTAATTGGACATAACTCCAATCTATAACTCAGAGCGATTGTCCTCGCGCTTTATCGTCGACGTAACCGTTATTCGAGAAACGTCGCCACTTAGCGCAACGAGATTAACGACGTCCAACGCGAGAGCGACGGGATCTGTTAAATAACCTGTTTCTGCAACGACTCGTTACGAGCGCGCCCTTAATGGTAGAAGATAAACAATCGGAATGGCTGGAGCTGAGCTGCAGAAGCTGTGGGTATGCTATAAATGTGCTGAAGAATAAATATGCGCAAAGCATTTTAGAGCGTTCCTACAAAGGGGTTAAAGAACATGACCCATGTCACAGGCACAATGAGGGGAGCAAAAGGTTTGTGGAAAAAACTAATCATTTATTCATATATTATTAGACTCTAGCTTAGGTTTATTACAGTTTGAAACACTAAACGTACACTAAAATATCTCTTAGAAGTCATGCCCTTACAAAACCCAGCATATAAAGTATTCATGGTTTTTAGAGTAGAGGGGTGGCCCTTCTTTCCCCACTCTGTTCAGTTCCTAAACCAAAATGTTTATGGCTTTTTCTTGAAACACTAAAGCTGTTCTATGCACTATCCAAAACCAATGCTCCCGTAAGTCTTCGGAGGTTGTGGATATCCATTGGCGGCGTTACTTAACATCAAATCGCTTGTAAACATTGGTATATAAAAATGAAAAAGATACGTCCTTTTTCAAGTAAGTTAATAAAATATATTTTGAACCAACTTCAAAAAAAATATGTATGTTTAACGATTTTTCTGGCAATTATGAAAACCGATTATCAACATCTTTTTTTATTTAAAATGATAAACTTTATAGGTGTTTTAGATATTATTTATATTCGTTTAAAACTAACCGATTTCGTTTATAAATAACTGTAATTTTATGAAAGTTCACTTTTAAGTCGTTTGAATTCGCAATTTTATGTGAAAATGATACTCCTCGCTTCAAATGAAATTACTACCAAAATAATCTAAGTTATTCTAGAATCATCTTACGGTTAAAACAAACAGCATTTAACATAGCAATGGATCCAGATTGCCCATTTAGAAATAGCTGAGCTGCATAGGATTATGACCGTCGACCCTTCTGTTTGAGAGTAGAAATGCAATAACGCTGCAAAGACAACGATGTGAGGTATGTAAGGAATGGCTTTAAGCAAGTGAGTAATTAAAATATGCTGGGTTGTATCGCTGAGCTTACCTTTAGTATACGAATGGTTCGTGAAGGAGAATTGAAGGTAACGTTACGTTTCTGTTTTTTATTCAAGAATGTACTTGGTTCATCTGATGATAAGTGATTATTACCGATTATCGTCTTATAGGGTCGGTACTTTATTAGGACAAAAGTGAAAAAGTCAAGGCAGACTTTTTCAATTAATTCTCTTAGTTAAGAAATAAAAGGTTTATTTTATACGTACATTGAATGTATAACAAAATTAAATTAAAATGTATTTAACAATTAGGTCTTAGTCCAAAATAAGTTACCCGAGGAACATAATTCTTTTTACAGACTCCAAAAAGGAGAGGTTCAAACTTTGCTCCTTATATTATATTATGAATGTTCGCGTATAAATCCTGTCTGTTTAGAAAGGTATTTATAATTTATTACGTATAAAAAGGCCAATTAGTTTGTGAAAATATTGTAATGCTATGAGTGTACAAATTTCCAAAAATGTTCTTCCATTTCTTCATGAGTTCATTAACATTGCAGAATATAACATAATTTACTAATACAGATGTATACAAAAAGCAAATTACGTCAGGGAACAATTATTACGTAAATGTTAAATATTATAAAATATACAAAATTTAATAACTAAAACAGTATGCGCTGTTTTGAGTTAAATGATAAATGCATCCATCACTTTCGTAAATATCAGATAACTTTTGTGATGAATATTGCACCGTCTGACTTAATATTATGCCATAGACTAAACAGACAGACACGACAAACCAAATTGTTTTCCAGTTTACATGATATCTATAATGTCATTCAACTAGATCTAAAAAGGAAACAATTAGTTAAAACTTCTAAATTCTTTGACATCTATGGAGATGGATGATACAATAAGAACTTATATAACAAAGATAACCATAAAATTCTAAGAAAGAATTTTGGATTTTTGTAGATCAATAAAACTTTGA
Organism: Graphium colonna; assembly: GCA_025505425.1. Lineage (NCBI taxonomy): Eukaryota > Metazoa > Arthropoda > Insecta > Lepidoptera > Papilionidae > Graphium > Graphium colonna. Next base: position 1,004 of record JAOCPS010290936.1, on the reverse strand, counting down.
AAATTGCTTGTTTGGTTAAAAATTAGGCTTTTAAATAACCTATGTGTATTGCTTAGGCGAAATATTAAGTTTTTACAAGGTCACGCACAGTCTTACTTAGCAGGCAGAGACCACCTCTAATGGTCACTGGCGAGACGCCCCGGACGTCATCCTGAGGTTTGGGAGGAGTAATTTTTGGAGCGAGCTTAAATGTATGGAGAACTGCGAGTACTAGGCAAAATTTACCCACAAGTGACCTCTATAATATAACTAGAAAATATAGAGCTTAAAGACTTGTTTGGACGCGCTAATGTCAGGAATTACAGATTCGAATTGAAAAGTAATTTTTTTGTTGGAAAACCTATTCACTGAGGATGGTTTCAGGCTATAATACCACGCTGACCAATAGAAGCGGAGCATCAATGAAAGTTGTTGAAAAAACGGACAAAATTTTTGCTTGTGAAACCGCTGGAAGCAGCTAGTCTGCCATCAATTTTTTTTTTATAATTACTACTTCTCATGCACACATCAACCCTCTTCTGGGTGTTCCATATTCTCCAATTTAACATGTGTCAATTTTACAGAAAATTTCGATACTAACTTAAAACGCTTTAGAAGTGAAATTGACATATCTTTACTGTTATTGATATTTCAATAAATTAATGAAGTAGCTCAGCACGCCGCAATCCATCGACCTCCCCGCCGTGAACGTAATTTGCGTAATAATTTTCTAAACTTTAGACTTGTTAACTCAGCGGTAAATCAATATCTATTTTTAATAATATTTTTATTCTCCATATATGATCCCCACATATATACGCCCCACATCACATTAATTTGTAATTCATATTGATATTATAAGTAAGCCACCCAAATATGTTTGATTATTTGCATAAGAGATATTTATTTGATTTAATAATGTAAAACGTGTACTTAATTATGTTCGTATTTTATGCTAAAATGTATGATGAACTAAATTATATTTGCATGTCATTTGTTAATGGCTATACAAGTGGTACAACTTT
>JAOCPS010290825.1:0-13083 GCA_025505425.1 Graphium colonna | reverse complement strand
TTTTTCGCGGAATATTGCTAATTAAACGATCTTATAGAATTGTATACAATGGACTTCCGCAAAGTAACGCCTGATTCAATTAATTATCATTTTTACATTTACATTTCAGTTTTCACCAGTTTGCTTTTTGAGCTTATTCCTACCTCCTATATATTTTGTTTGCTTTTTAAATGATGAACGAATATACCTAAATAAAATTATGAGCTCCCGTAACACCAGAGAAGTTACAAGAGCGTTGCCAGCCTTTATGAATGGAAATATACCAGATAATAATATGCCCATCATAGCTGTCAATCTTAGTGATCGAAGAATTTTAACTATGTACCGATTTACAATTGGTTTTATTTATTTGTTTAAAACAGTAAACATAATGGCGAGATTATTCGAATGGTAGAGAAATAGAGGTATATTATATTTAAAAATTATATATAATTAAATAAAATAAATTTGACATTCTTAAATTAGTTAAATTTGACATATTTCACAAATACGTTAACTTGGTTCCTGCGGGTACAACTTATGTTATTTAAATTATCATATTTCATGTATAAAATGTAATCCCTAATACATATCTTATGATTTTCAAATCAATATAAAACACTTGGCTAACGTCTCTGAATTCTAACAATTTATTCATTCTTATTCGAAAGCCAACCCTTCTGAAATATTGTTCTACGTCAAGGAGAAAAACATTTACTATATTCACTACTGTTATTGTAAAGTATAAACCAAGAAACTGTCAGTGACATGGATTAAATATTTATTTTTAAAGGTATTATTTCAAGTCTAAAATATCTTAGAACAACATTAATAAAATTTTAGTACCGATACACCCGCTTTATCTTTACGATATTAAGAAAGATTCTTTGCAATTTTCTTTTCTTGAACGTTCCAAAGTACTTTAACAAAGTTTACAAAATTAAATTTTGTTGTTGTTAACCAACATTTTGTTTGTAGCTACTTATGAATAATTTACATCCATCTTGGAAGTGGGTAATGTAAGCCATACGAATATAACATTTTCGTGAAAATTTAATGAGGATTGCAGCTACGCATTTGAAAATATTACCTTAACATCTGTGGTTATGAATTTAGCAAAACTACAATTATTTACAACTTCCTAGATACATTAAAACCTTTCGGCAATTTAATGAAAAGATGATGGATCTAATAGGGTTGTTTAATAATTAAACAGCTGCAGGATTATAGGTGTAATATATTATTATAGTTTAACTACTTCCGTGGCTTAATGGTATGAATCTCCATTTCTTAAGCTGGAGGTCGTGGCTCGAATACCGCAAGTTACACTTCAGATCATATTTCATATTAATATTCAACTGCTTTTAATGAAACAATAAAAAAATAAGTACTTGTCAGCTGACACGAATATATTTATTAAACATTGTATAAAAGTAATATCAAAACCCGCTTTATCAAATTAGATTGAAGACGTTTGACAATCTGTAACAAAATAAAATTGTTAATTTACAATTGAAGATTAGTTTTTCAATCGAATTTATAAATTTGAATAGGCCTTTGGTAAATATTTACTGTTAATCTTTAACAATCTAAATAATAAGTCTGTAAAACATTTTACCCAAAGCAAGGTTGCCTGATAGTGAGAAGAGAAATTATTTTTTATATTTACCAGCCCATTACAAGTCGGCTTTACGATTCTGAACTTACCGCAAGTATATCTTTTTCTAATAATAAATATAACTTTATTACCGTAGAGGTCATTTCCGGGAATAAACAAAAAATTCTGATTTTTAGAGAATTGATGTGTAAAATAAAGCAGAAACATTTGAATTAAAATAGAAAATGTATTAAAACCCTCGCATGAAGAAACGGTAAAAAGCAATGACACGTACGCTTCAGTAGCAAAGATTATGCAGTGGCTTGAGCGAATAAGAATTATGGAGAGCACGTATCGCTTAAATCATAAAAGTATTTTTCCCATACGTGGCCTGACAGACGACAAGGAAAAGATTTTAGAAATAAATCTATAAGAAAAGCTAAACAGCAAAGTTGGGTCGTTTCCCTTACTAAAGCATCAACGTACGCACATAGGTTCGAATAGTGCTATGTGCGTTAATAAGGAATTATTAGCGCATACAGACATCAGATGTTTAACTTGGTTTTCCAGGGTTGCTTGCTGTAGATTAACTACCTGTCCAGAGACAATCCAGCATTTGCGATTATTTAAAATATTTAGTATTTATTATTTGGTGTCTTCAATATGAAATGAATTCGTGGATCAAGAAGAAAGCCGGTCGTAACTGCATTGATGCTATAGAGATGTGGTGCTGGCGAGGGATTTTTAACCCTTAAATCTTTTCGGCTTTTTGTGAATTTTATGACGTTGTATAGCTAAATAATATAAATAAAATTGTGCAGGTCTATACAAATTAACATTTACTGGATTTCTTCCGAATCTTGAATATTTCTGTAATTGTTTGGTTATCTACAGATAGTACTAAAAATAGGAAAATATGCAATGTCTAAACAAATGTCCATGTCAGCCTTTACGGTATGTTAAACCCAAGTTTATTTTGGATCATGGATATAGAGTTTTGAATTTCAATGTAAACTGAGTTAGAAGTGCTAATAATTATCAATATACAACATATTGATGTATTTCAGTTAAGAGGATAAATGTAAAAAAAGTATCAAAGTTTTTTCCAAATGTACAAACATGGATACGCAAAGTCCGAGGTAGACAGAAATAAAAAAAAACATTTTAAAAATCAGCCTAGGCCTTCTCGAGTTATTAATGGTGTATTTAGCACGACCTCCTTTTGTACATGGAGATTTTCTTTACTAAATAAATAAATAAATAAATAATTAATTATATATGAAATACAATAATTTATAACGGAGGGTATTCATTTGTTTGCTTACTCATATTCATATAGAAATGCTTTATTTACTGTGAAGTCACATTATATATTAAAAAAAAAAACTTTATTCTTATGGAAGTATTTTAAACACTTACTTCTTAGTAGACCTTCATAACACACAATTAGGAAGGTTACAATGGATAGCATTTAATAAAGGATAAAATAAATCTAATTTCGGTGATAATTATGATTATGTTCTTTAATGGAAATTGAATGTGTCAATATTTTATTTGAATAACATTAAGTTGAAAGAAATTCAACTAAAATAAAACTTTTTTCGAGTTTTGTTTGAGAGAAATTGAATTGCACAAATTGTAGGATTTCAAATGGCGAAAACAACAGCAAAAAAAACATAGCTCCTCCTGTACTGCGACTAGTTGCCTTGCAAATAAGCCACATTTAATATTTTATAAATGTAAGGAAATTGGCATTTTCTAGCTGTGAAAATGTACGACGTGAACTTTTAATTAACCCCGTCTAATGCATACGCAGTGCAGCAAAACTTCAAACTCCAAAAGTTAAACCTAACCCACCACTCGTTCGTAACAAATGCAGTAGTAATTTAATATGTGGTGATATATTTACACAGCTTATTTGCTGAATGCTATGAGTTGAAATCCACGACCTTTTGAAGCTATTAACTTTGCTTTATTAGTTGCTGAAGTCCGAGGACTGTTGTAGAATACTTTTGTTATATAGTTTTTCTAAATTTGTATTGTTATTCCTCGGGAAGTTGTTTTGGAAGATTACCGGTATCAGGGATTACCCTATTGTTGTAAAATACTTCCTGATAATTATATAAGGAAGTATTTTACAACTCTACTAGTTTCCGTTAGTTCCCAATAGTAAGTTTTTCATCGTCGTTAGTTTGAACCAAATTCAAAAAAGGAGGAAGGTTCTCAATTCGAATGTTTTTATGTACGTTCGCGCATATCTTTGTCATTTATGAACCGATTTTAATTTTTTTTATTTTAGGGTATTCTTCCGGAATGGTCCCATCAAATTTTCACGAAAATCGATTAAGTAGTTTTTCTTATAAATAAAGTAACAAAACTGAATTTTTGTGCGTGTCTCCGTCATCTATGAACCAATTTCAAAAACTCTTTTTTATATAATAGAACATTATTCATACATAGTCCCATAAAAGTTTAAAAAAATTGGTATATCAGTTTGTTTTTTTAAATAAAAATAACAAATTTAGGAATGTTCGCACATATCTCCGCAACTTATGAACTAATTTGAAAAAATATTTTTTTTATCTTCATTCTTGCGTTTTCTTACAATTCAACATTGGTGCCATAATTTTTTTTTATAAAAATCGAATTAGTAATTATTAAAATAATGAAAAAAATATGTTATGAAAGTACAGGTTTAAGGTATTTGAATTTGGCTTTTATAATTTTCGGTGAAAATAAACTTGTTGAATATACAAAAAGTCATGTACTAGTAAATACTTGCCAGATTATAGTACACGCATAATGTTTTAAGTTTTTAGTGACAAATAAAATCGATTTTAAATAGATTGAAAAACACAGAATTCTTTAAATATTGGATAATGGAATAGTTGTTTGAAACTAAATTACTTTGCACAAAATCTTCAAGTACGAGTGGTCTGCTAAGTTTAATTACTAAACTTAAAGAGGACTTAATTATTTACCAGAATTTGCTTAAAGAATTTTACATTATAAATCGTTAACTTTATTAACAACCCTATATTAACATTACACTATTGATTTTACTTTGTTATTATTAAAAATAGAAACCCTCATTTTATTACAATAAAATGCTCACAGCCGGACAAATGGACCACATCCTGTTAGAAGAAGATGATCATTAGATGATGGCATGAGGAGATCATTATATATATAATCACCCAGCAAACAAAAATTTACGATATATTACGTTATTTCGGTCGAAAAATTCCAAAAAATAGGCGTATGGCTGCATTAATTCATACATATCAAGCTAAAAATGTACAGATACGTTTGAAATACTACTCTTATGAAATCTTGGAAATCCCCATTGATCTTGTGTGTGCAAATTTTGTGTGTGCAAAAAGATTTTATTCATTAACCATGAATAAAATTTTGATGACAATGAACAAAGGTCGCAAAAATGGGTTTCTCGGATTTTTTGGCCAAATGGTTAGACTTACAATAAAAATAGCTCAGACTAAAACTTTTCTTATATTTTTTCTCTAGGTTTACCATTTCTGAGAAAAAGTCATTAAAATGTTAGCTGGAGCCGTGCATTTTATGGAGAATATAGTCTCCATAAAATGCACACGTTTTTACGCCCCGATGAGGTAGTAGGCATACCCCACGGTATGTTTTAGTAATAAACCAGGTATTATTAAGCTTCTTCTTCTTTTTCCTCTCTATATTCAGGGGGAGTTGAAGTTAATTGTTGTAGCAGCAATACAAAAACTGTTTCGTTGTTAGGTTTGGTATATTCTTTTGTTGAAATTTCAACATTTAAACACGACTGCCCTTGATGTATGTTGTTAAACAGAATAAGCCTACTATTTTGCAGTGCATTTCGTGCTACATCCCTTCTTGTAATTGCATAACTGCTGATCAGGGTCTTCTCTAGTGCAGGCGGAAGAAGAGCATGGATCGGGTCTAATCTTAAAAATTACCTATGTGTTAATTAACTTCCAAGTCCATTCTGGTGTCAGTTCATTGACAAGCCTCAGTTGGTAGAACGCTCGATCGTAATTTTTTTAAGCTGAGGTTGGGGAGAGAAAAGTTAATTTCACACGTTTTTATCTCGTGGTTAGCAAAGGAACAGTAATAATACTTGTCAGTACAGGTGATTTTTGCTGGAGCTCCATAGACTGAAAATGAAAGCAAAATACCTAAAGTAGAGTTCCTGGCGTAGAACTATAATCTCCAAACATTTTGGTTCGTCTCATTAAACGCTGTTTTTCAAATTTTCGAAATTGATTTTCTTCCCTTCGTGAGTAACGCTGATGTAGTATCGCAGTCAGTGAAATCATGTAAAAATAAATGAAGACGTTTACATTTAGGGAAAGCCAAACAATCAATTTAATCCTACTAATATAAATGTTGTTGTTGGTGTAAACATTAATCTTTTGGTATTAATTACTGTTCAAACTTCAAGTCTCAAAATGATTATTTTATTACAGCATTAAATTAATTGATTACAGTTTCAACAATGATTACATCAGCGTCATTGTCAGCTTGCTTATCGAAATTTTTCTAAGTAGTAAATTTATCTTTTAACATTTTGATGAACCAATACTTATTATAAAAAAATATTGGTGGCTAGTTGGCACTGTTATATGTTGGTCAAAGAGAATATCAGAGCAAGCTGCTGATTTTGTCACACAGCGACGTTGTTCGGAAGCTTTAATATTTTTTGCTGCATCGTTATAACTATTCAGTAATATGGTTATAATATGGTTTGATACTTTTTGACCTCTTTAGGTAATTTGTAAATTCACCCCCTCCCTCAAGACTTTGGTCAATCAATGTTATCATTCTACGATCAACAATAATAATTTCAAATAGTATTAGAAAAAAAAACACGTATTTTCTCTTCAAGGGGACAATAAAAACTAATGGTATTTCATAAGGCAGTTCAAATACAGAACAGGTAGATGAGTATATCCGAGTAGACAGTGGAACAGCAGACAGATATTGCTCAAGGCAACATCAAATAAAGGACGGATTTGAGCCAGCCGTTAGGTAGGTAACGGCTTGGAAATATAAATACAATATAGGGCTGTAATAAATCAAGTGAAAATAAGTAAGCAAAACCAACCAGCAATTTTTTTAGGAATTTTATAGAAGTATAAATTTATCCTATAGACCAACCAGCATTATTACTTTTTTTGTCATAATTATGTATCTGTTAAAAAGGTTTGTTTTGTCGTTGTTACGTGTGGATGATTTTGACAGTATAATATTCGTAGTAAATTTTTAAGGCAACTGACGTCGGTTTAAGACGTTAAATAAGAATTGTGTACGTTCCCATCTTAGGAATATATTTTGTACAAACTTTTCTTAAGGTTTACAAGAATATCATAGCAGTTCCCAATCCATTCAAAGACTCCGTTGTCCATATTTACTACGTTTCATCTAAATAGTTTTCTTTAGTAAAATGTTAAAATATTTTAACTTTACAAGCTGTTGCCGCGGCACAGTCCACGTAAAACTGTTTTTTATTGTTATGGAAAGACATTTTAGAGCAGAATTCTTAAATTGAATGTCTTGAGAGAATTGAATGAATGAAGTACAAGCAAATACAAATTGCATCCTTTTCTTCACAAGATTATCAAGTCATAAAAAAATCTTATTCTATAATTGTGTTATATATAAAAGTATGCTAAATAAATATATATAATTATTTAAAAAACTAAACACTTCACCTAAGAACAAAACATAATTATGTCCTTTCTGCATTCATAACAATTAAGCAAGAGAGACACGAAAATTATTGTGAACTTTTTTCGCTGAAACATCACGACGGGAAAGCGATGGTAGATTTTGTGTACAAATTCCATTGAAATAATCCCATACCGTGTTGGGTGATTTTCATAACATAAGGTTTATACAAGTAAAATGGAAATTAAAGGATAATCCACAACTGAAGACAGACAACTGAAGCTTCATGCAATAATATGAACTTCGACGGACCTGAAAAACGTCGTTGAAGCAAGCCTTCTCGGGGGAATGGGCGTCACCCCCTGTGGGACTTTTTATGTCGACCCTACTCGTGGGAACAGAATGGACAAGAAAAATTAAAAAGAAAATAAAAATCCAAACATCGTTCAACAAACGCTTCAGAAAAATATCATCAAATATGCTAGAAGTCACTCACTTGGAACGCTACCCATAATTCCAGCACAAAACGTCAATAATATAAAGTTAAACACAGAAAACACGACTTCTGATGAAAATACCCAAAAACTAACAAATTATGGCAAAATGTCCAGGTTCTAACACAAAGAAAAGCTGAGACAAGTCCTGAAACAACAAATAAAATAAAATTAATCAAAACTACATATGCAGTCACGACACAAAATAGATTTCATACTTTAGAAACTGAGGGTCATGATGAACCTTCAAAACAAAACAAAGAGTATACAATTCTATAAGACCGTTTAATTAGCAATATTCCGCGAAAAAATCCCCTAATAACCTGCAAGCTAATATGTGAGAGCACGCATAAGCATGCGTTAGGCACCTCCCTCCCTTCCCACACTGCTTGTGCGTGCGCTTTCGTTCACGATCATGCAGACAAAACCACCACCAAGCGATAATGTTAGCAGGACCATGCAGAAGCCCTCACCAGCATGCAGGTTGTTACCCTGACACATTCGACGCACGTTTCGCCGCGACTTAGAGAGATTTAGAAACCGTGGACCTATTATTTAAATGAACATAAGACAGTACTCATTTTTGTATGGCATACCGTACCAAGTTGCATCAAGTTCGAACAATTTTTTCTGCAGACTAGACTTATAAACACCTACAGAAGTTCTTTTCGTTAAGAAAACCCGGGATTCGGAGATTTTTGATAAAATCGGAAAATCGATTCATCAAAAATAGCTTTTATTGAATTCTACATCTCTATGACAGATTGTATATACGTCACGCAGGTGTAGCAAAATTAATACTTTTATACTTTAAATTCCCTGTTTTAAAATCAATTTCATAAAGCGTAATGTCGTAAGAAATTATGGAAATGATTACTTTATAATTTCGATGTAAATGCATGAGAGTATTTGTACCACTTTTGGATATTGTCCTTTGAAATGTTGGTTGAATTTCCAACTACTTTCCGTTTTATTTCCAACTACAAAAACACATTTAAAATCTGAAATGCTTAGCAATATGTGATTACAATAGCAATGCAAACTTTTTGCTATTTTTCTCTATAGATGACGACCGATTACCGTTACGAAATATATATATAAAAAATCGGATAGTCGTTCTGTGAGACCCCGTTCCGTTGGCATATATTTGTCTTTTATTATAGCATCTCATTTCACAGTCACCGTTGCTAGTGATGGGCGCGATAGCTGACAGCTTTTCCATGGTCACAATGGATGCTGCCGGAGCAATAAGACTAGCTAATTTCATGCAGATTATGGCTTGTTTTCTTTTTCGAAAGATGTGATGCCCGTTATAAATGGACAGTTGTTGAAGCCTTTCAAACGTCATGTAATAGCTGTTAAATTTGTAGGATGAAATCTTTCGTCGATAGGTTGTGTTTTTTTAATTATTTTGTATATAAAAAAAAATATTTGTTAATATTGTTCTTTATAGTACACATACAAATATAAACATATAGGAAATATACAAATAAGCATTTACAAGGGCGAGTTTTACCCTTACAAGAGTTTTCTTTCAGCAAACCTAATAATGAATGGATAACAATAACTAAATAAGGTAGATGAGTATTAATAATGTTGTATATACTTAAAAATACGTATATGAGCATATAAAATATAAAATATCATTGCAATAGTCGAATGATTCGAATCCTCGACCACATGATCGGACATATACTTAACCATTAGGCTGTTGGCGTTTCCAATCCAAATTTATTTTTATCGTTTATTAGCCATTTTTGTTTTATTTTTATATGGATAACATTTGACGTTTAATAGGATTGTATTGTTAGTGGTCTGCCTCCTTAGCCTAGTGGTATGGACCCTTGCTTTGTAATACGGAGGTCCTGGTTTCGAATCCCGCGGGGAAACAATGACTTTGTGTTATTGTTTCTTGGTTGGGTTAGGGCAATGCGGGCACATCACCCGATTGCCTGAAAAGAAAGATGATCCATGCGTCGGATGGGCATGTAAAAAGTCGGTCCTGCGCCTGATCTCTCCGGTCGTGTCGGATATCCGTCCCATCGGGCTATGAGAGTACAGGAATAGAGAGTGCATCTGTGTTTGCGCGTACACTTGTGCACTATAATATTTCCTGCGCAGTTGGATATCGGAGTAGATTGGCCGCAGTTGCCGTAATTCGGTCAGGAGGACTTTATTTTATTGTTACTGATCTTAACTGCTATTTGTAATAAATTAGAAATATTTTGATATTGAATAAACTGCGTATTGTTTGAAGTACATTACGCTTCGCATTCCGACGGATAATTAATCAACGTAATCCGTTTCAACTTTCTAAATATACGTTAAGGTTACACCCAATGTCATTTGGGTATTTTTCACAGGACAGAGTTCCTATGGAGTCGCTAACGGCCCAAAACTATAGATCATTTGTCCTCAATACCGCAAAATATGGGTCAGTCCGTCCAGATGGATTTACAAACGAGTTTTTACGATCAATAACGACTGCCTGATTTATAGTGCGGGGCAGCGGTAGTCACAATTTGATTAGTAATGCACGTGGGTGGTTTTCGTTGGTATCTGCCGTGACTCCGATGTGAAATTGCTTATGGATCACCTCAAACGACGTGTCAAGTTAAACAGATAGTCAGTAACAAGTGCCACATAAAAAGTGTTTCGGTATATGTTATTTTATATTTACATTAGTTGTGCTCTGTGGTTACACCCTTGGAGTGATGTGATGGAGAATATTTTGGGCTATTTAGCCCAAAATATTCTCCACGTTCTTGGCTATCATACTAAATAAGAATTTTTCCTTTCGACTATTATATAGGTTACCGCGTTTAAATAAATAAAATCTTTTCTTCTTTATTATTTTAGTTTAGATTAAGCACTTATCCTCAACCTTAACAGAATTTTTGAATGATAGTATTAAAATTTAACTGTTCGTAAGGACAGTCTTGAACTTAATAGTAAATCTCTATATTTAAATGTATTTAAAATAAGCTTACAAAACGAAAAAAATATCGTAATATATTCTTTAAATATACCGCAAGATAAAACAACATTACTTGTCATGACTAAATAAATCATTGACGTTTCACAACTAGGAAAAATGTTCCGGAGCTGTTATGATTTTTTGCCGCCATTTGTTTTACTGTTTCGCGGTTGGACGGTTTGATTTGTTGACTAGTCACTGTCCAGTCGGTTCATGTGACCATTTTTGAGTTTTATCGTGCGTCTGTCCGTCTGTAAGTAGCTCAGTCTGACAATAATACAAAAAAATATTGTAGTGTCTCCGGCGACAACATCCACTGATTTTTTCGGACATGATTTTTTTTTGACACCTGGTGGCAAGCGATCCCGTCGCCCATAGACATACACAATATCCGGAGAGTCACGAGTGCGTTGTCAACTTGATAGATTTATTGGATAGGGTGGGTTCAGGGCTAAGGATTTGGAAGAGAAGGAATGGGAAAAGAAAAGGGTAGACATGGGCCATGCATACCTTATTTTATGCCGACTTTATAAAGGGTTGTGGTAATTCCCCGGACGAGCGCGGCCGTAGAAGTACAGCAGAAGCTGTGAAAAGATGTTATGTTCTACCACTTAAATTATTAAAATATTGGCAGATTATTTGAAATTTTATTAATATTCCTTAACCATTCTAATTAACCTCTAGGCTTGTGCTAGGATATGGTTCACGACAATAGTCGAATGCAGGATTCGAAACCTGGACCACGTGAACGATTGTCTGTCCATTAATGTATTGGCGCATGAAAAAATGTTTAATTATTATTCTGTCCTGACTTGCTGTTGTATTTTATTTCTACGAAATAATCTTCATGCATAACAGACACTAACACTTACGTACGTATATTTATCGACTCATCTTTAAAGCGGTCTGTTAGTGTTGGTACCTTGTCGTTTGAATATTTATGACGACGCTCTGTCAAGCAGTGATACATCATAGAGTAAAATCAGGCGTCAGTTTTAGATTCTATCGATTTGTCTGCCCATGCAGACATGAGTAACTAATAAGCGAAGAAAGGACATAAAGCTTGAGAGCTAAAAGAATTCAAAGATATTTAGTTTATTAAAGAGTGTATTTTAATGTCAATGAAAAAACAAATAGCCTAGCATCTAACACCAATTTTATATTTGGCTAAGTGGTATACCTATAAAACTAAGTAGTTCTTAATGTAAGACGAACAAATTCGTATGAATTTTATTTATATCTGAACATAATACAATTAATTGTAGTATTGTAACCGTAAAATCAAACCCATGGTCACCGGATTCGGAGTGCGCGTGCGCCGAAATTTGGCCGCGACTTTTTTGTGAATGGGCCGCCGAGCGACAGGTTCTGTTAGCTGTTAGAACAAATTTAACGGTACGCGGCCCCTGTACAGGTTCTTAACCGCGGCTGCACCTGACGAGCTTCTGCTGTCAGATTTTTAAGGGTGAGCGCAGCTATGCCCATGGTTCTATACTCAGTCATTTGACTGAATGTGTAATCAATCGTGCTTAGAAATGCGAAGGAATTGAGGTTTTTGAAAGTATAATTGAATATCGGTTCTAATATAATACAGCTATATAATAATCTCTAATCCCTTCTATCCAATAAATTTAAGAAACTGAACAATTTTTTTTTATTTAAAAATGGTTGTTGTAAAATTATTTGTCAAGGCAGGAGTTTACTATGACTTTACATGGTTTTTTAAAGTTCCATAGTCCACTAGGAACCTTTATAGTTTCGTCGTGAGTATCTGTCCGTTCTTGCTTACATATTCAGAATATGTTTGGTGTATGGAACCGCCTCCGTAGCCTTGTGGTATGAGCCGTTGCTTTGTAAACCGGAGGTGGTGGTCATTACTGAATGACTAATTTAACATGATACAGTATAGTACAGTTAAAGAGAGATTTTCACGCTTGTATAAACGCTCTGATCTTTGGATCTATAATGGAAATGAAAGAAATCTTTTTAAAAAGATAGCAAGGTGTATGAGGTTATATAGTTTAGGATATATACGCCACAGAACAATGTAAGTTATTTTTTAGTATTGAATTTAATTATTGATGGATACACATTAAATTTGTTTTTCTCGTGTACCAGTTAACTTTTCGTAAATATCGATTTACGAATAACATTAAATTACTTGTTCTGTGAAAGTGACAGTTTCTAAAAAAAAGAATAAACATAATATATAGTTTAAAAAACTAAAAAAAACACGCTTTAATGATAAGTCGAACTAAAAAGTAAAAAATTTTAAGTCCTGGCGATCCTAGGCAGGATAATGGGATATGCTTATCAAATTATTGTAATGTCATCGGCCCCAGAAAAGTCTGTAAGGTTTGAAT
>JAOCPS010290716.1:0-13085 GCA_025505425.1 Graphium colonna | reverse complement strand
GTTTGATGTCCTGGTGTCACTTGTTAATCCTGCATACCGTCAGCTTGAATATTAATTTTTAGTCCGATCTACGCAGATACGCGATAAAATCCGTAAAGTTGTATTATTTAAAAAAGACTACACTTATTAACACCTACAGAAGTTCCTTTCGTAAAGAAAACCCGGGTTTCGAAGATACTTGTTAAGATCGAAAAATCGATGATATAAAATATAGTCTCTATTGCATTCTACATCTTTGTGACGGATTGTGAAAATGTCACGTAGATAAAGCAAAATTGATACTTATATACTATAATATTAATTTCCCAAAAAATGTTGAATTAAGATTCCCTTATTATATGATTATTCGCCAGTCTTAACCGACTTCTAAAAAGGAAGAAGGTTCTCAATCCGAATGTTTATATTTTTTATATCATTTATAAACTGAATTTGAAAAGTCTTTTTTTTATCTTATAGGGTACGGAATGGTCCCACATTTTTTTCAGGAAATTCGGTTAGGTAGTTTCTTTTTTAAATAAAAATAAAAAAATTTAATTTACGTATTTTTGCGCGTATCTCCGCCATTGATGTACCAATTTCAAAATTATGTTTTTATACGAAAGAACATTCTTTGTATATAGTCCCATGAAATTTTCAAAAAAATCGGTTCATTAGTTTGTTTTTTAAATAAGAATAACAACATTTTGGAATACTCTCACATATATTCGCAACTTATGAACTGATTTTAATATTTTTTTGTATCTGATAGGGTACACTTCCGCAATGGCTCCATATTTTTTTTATAAAAATCGGATTAGTAGTTTATGCTTAAATTAAAATAACGGAGAAAATATGTTTCGAAAGTACACTTTTAAGGCGTTTGAAGTCGGTTTTTGTGATTTTATTCGAAAATAAACTTGTAATTGATACTTAAGATCTAAAAAAATTATAATTGTACTGTAATGAAAAGTTAACAATTCTTAAAAAAAAAAAACAAACAAATTATTTGACGAAAAGACTGTCTAATTGTGGCAGTACCAAACCCTCGTTTAACTCATTAGTAATGACGGTTGCAATAATTTATATTATAATATTTGTTAATATAAAATACGGTTCCGTTAAGTTAAAACCCATTTATCTAATAGGTCGTAGTGGCAACAATATTGATAAGGTTAAAAGAATAAGGGGTTCAGAGGTTAGGTCTGGTTTTAAAAAGCTCTATAAATACAATACTTTTTTTGACGCTCTTCATTGTATAATCATCAAACACAACAAACATTTTGGTCAATTCTACTAATTGTATCACTACGAAATCACACAAAAAACTTTTCCTAAAAGCCAATTTTTTAAACTAAACCACTGCTGAACAAAAGCCTCCTCTAGAACCAAGGTATAGTGCCGGCCAACAAAGAATGTGCATGACTCCTCGCTATATTCTTTAACCATAGCTGTCAAATCGAAAAATATAATACTTTTTAACAAATCCTAGACAACTCGAGGCTAATGCGTACACATTCTTAGTTGAATAGCATAGCATAAGGCATAGTCCGCCGCTTAGTCGGTCCAAGCTTGGATTGGCAAACTTCACATATCTAAGAAATATTATTTCTTACAAATGTAGGTTTACCCATGATATTTTCCTTTACTGTAGAATACGTGGTAAATCAGCACTTAAAATTGCAATTGGAAAATTTACAATTTCAGTGGTGTTGGCACCGAGGATCGAACTCGGATTCGCTTCGAGTGAACAGAGTTAAAGACGAGCTTCCGGACACTGAGCTACCATGGCTCTAAACCTTCCTAACACTACTGGTTATTAGGCATAGGCCGTTTCACTGTTTTTTTTTAACTTGCTATCGTTGCCTACAATGAGAACATTATATAACCGATAGCAAGTGAAAAATAACTGAAATGGTCAATTCCTACTAGCTATACCACCACGAATTAAAAAACATCCCAATTCTTGTCAACCCTACAAATTTTATCGCCTCGAATTAAAATATTCAAAAAATTGTCAACCCTATAGATCGTACTGGCGTCGACCTCAATAGTACTATAAAAGTATACGTTGATTTATTTCATTAGACGTGAACGAAAAAAATTATCACTCCCGATATGCGTCAGCCGAAAAACGTAGGCGGAGATGGATGCCTTGAGAGCTTTTGTTATAGACATTTCTAAATGAGATAACGAAACGGGATCTTATTTAAAAGTGTAACAATAGGTTAGAATAAAAACCCCTTAAATTAAAGAATTTAAAAAAATGGGTTAGAGAAATTTAGGTCGTTTTTCTTCTTAATCACTTGACTGATTAGTCCTATAAAGTATTATTAACTAACATCTTAATAAATAAATAAAAGTCCTCCTGAACGAATTTCGGTCACCTACTACGGCCAATCTAATCTATAGTGATCAGCCAACTGTGCAGGAGATATTATAGCGCACAATTGTACGCGCAGTCAGGTGCACTCTCTACTCAAAGCCCGATGGGATATGGGACGGATATCTGACACGACCGAAGAGAGAACAGGCGCAGGACTGACTTTTTACATGCCCATCCGACGCATGGATCGTCTTTCTTTTCAAGCAATCGGGTTCAAGCCCGCATTGCCCTAATCCAACCAAGAAACAACACAAAGTTATTGCTCCCCCCGGGATTCGAACCACCGACCTCCGGTTTACAAAGCAAGGGCCAATACTATTAGGCTACGGAGGCGATGATTATGTCCAAATAATTATATATTTTAATAGTACCTCAAAAGTTCCTTCTATGTTTTTTGTAAGAATGTATAGGTTTGTGGAAGACGAATGATTGAAAACATCGTGATACTAGGTATTAACACTTCTATTACTGTATGCTTGTGACAACACGAAATGTAAGTTATGTTTTATATATATTTCTATACGACAATTTTTGTAACTCTTAAGCATTTCGTCGCTAATTGAAACAATTATAAATGTAAGATATTTTTTTAAAAAAGCGAGTTTTCAAAGGACAATGCCTAAAAGTGATACCAAAAATTATTATGCATCGGGATAAAAATCAAATAGTAAATATTTTCAAAACTTCATACGACATTCCGCTTCATGAATTTGATCCTTAAACAGGGAATTTAATTTAAAGTATAAAAGTATGAATTTCGCTTTACCTACACGTCATTTGGGCAATTTGCGAAAGAGACGTAGAATGCAATAGAAGCTATTTTCTATGAATCAATTTTTCGAATTTATCTTATATATCTACGAAACTCGGGTTTTCTTTACGAAAAGAACTTCTGCAGTAGTTAATATAATAAGTCTAGTCACCAAAAAAACATGTTTGAACTTGTTGCAACTTGATACGTTTTGCAATACAAAAGTAGACATTATCCTTTGCCACATAGAAACACGATTTGTCTAGTATATTGTCTGTTAGTTGTACAATAAAACAGTTGGATTTTATATTTATTTTGATGTTGCATATATTTTCCTCACCTCTATTTAGTTTTTTGACCAAATTAATATATGAACACCGAGTCTAACACTCATGTATTCACACATTTTCGATAACATGTAAAACAAATATGCTTCACATTTTAAATGTATGTATAGAAACTCTAAATTATAAATTGCTTCAAATAATGGTGCTATGTATTGAGGAAATAATAACTGCCAGGTGGCAAATATTATTTCCTCACAACTTGGCGGTAATTAACAATTACATACTATATGTGTTAATCACCGCTAACATAAAAATAATATTTATACAGTTAAAAACTAAAAATAACGAGTTTTCCTGTAGTAAAATATTATCAGATATGTTGTTTTAATGGTGTTATAATCCTAACATAATAAACTTATTTATTATGCTTCTAAACAACCTAATTAAATAATGTTGTCATTGATTATGAAAATATGAAATAGCCCTGCAAGGGCCACAAGAACCCTGATAACAGAATTCAATTAAATAGCCTTTTCAAATCATAATGATAAGTAGCAGTAAAAAATATTTAATATTATTAAAATAAAACTATGCAGATTCTTTATGGTCAATAAAGCAGTTTACCAAACCTAGCCTAACTAAATCATAAATAATAGAATAAAAGAAAAAAACTAATATAGAGGGTCTCCTCACTTTTGCAGGTCATACTAAAAAGTTAATAATAAACATTATGTGGTATACATACCTTCAGACTTGGACAGGCAAATGTAGTGGCTGGGCTTCTTGCCAAACAAGCCATTCTGCCGTAGCAAACCAGCATCAGCATCTTCATCATAGGTACGGCTAACTGGCCAATAGCCTGCCGGACACTTGGCAACACTTTCTACAATCTGGAGAGAGAGCAGCGGCCTCTCGTCCGGCAAGGCGCCGCCTAACGCTGAGAGCACTTTCGACATTGCACCTCACGTCATACTTCTAATATCACAATGACTAGCTCCCTATTAGTCTTCTGCACAGCACCTGAGAAGAAAATTCAATTGTAACATGATGATCTAAACAATATACTAAGATATATAGAGCTGTGCCTATTAGTTTTAAGGTTGTGCTCCAAGGGGTTGTAGCATAAAATTTTAAAAAGAGTTAATATATGAATATGTTGTTATATAAATATTTGAATATTTCCCATAAATAGAACATTCACACACTCAAAGATTTTTATGGAACTATCTCTTTGATAGATAGGCATATGCAAGCTGTAAAAAATTAATGCTAAATATTTTTGTAATGCTTTTTAAATTGGGAAATATGAAATAATTTTTGTTAATTAAAAAAATTATAGAACAATCTCATTCGGTAATAATTTCAAGTAGTCTTTAATTCTTTGTTACTTGTTATTATACAAAGACAAAGGTATATTGTTAGAAAAACCTTTTTACATTCCATAGCATAATAGACAGATGTTGATTGAAAATTGATGAACTATATTAAACCTTTAAGTTCTATACACTTTATGTACAATCAAAATGGTAGCAAGTTAATAAACAAATAAGAAACAAGACGGCTACCTCTATTTTATATAAACTTTATTATTTAATTTTATAAAATAACTTATGAAAGTTTTAATAAAACATATGACCATTATTATTCTCATAACCACAATAACTTTTTATTTGTTAAGACTAGTTTAAACACTAGTGGAAGAAGTGACACAATTAAAAAAAGAAATACCTAAGCTAAAACATATTCATATAAATAAGTAATAATATCATAAGTCATAAGTAATAATATCAAAACCATAAATATTACAATTTTAGCTACCTACACAATGCAATGGTGTCTAGTACTGGAATTGTAAAACAAAATAAAATTAAACAATGGACAAAGAAATATGATACCATCAGTTCATTGCACAAAGACCAAATGTATAGGATTAAATTATGCCAAGTGCCTATAGTTAGGGTTACTCCCTAAAAGAATTTAACATTGTTTAGGCATGTAAGGTTTCTTTTACAAAAGATTAGACGGCTTAATCCCTTTCAACATCCTACAAACTAAAATGACAATTTTACTGTCATGTGAAAAAAGTATACAACCAGTAATACAATTACTTGTGTAGAATAATATTAAAAGTTTATTATGTTAAAAAATTACATATGGCTTATAATTTTTCGTAATAAAAGTAAAAAGCATATAGTTAATGCTAATAAAGAATTCAGAAAGAGAATTCATATTTATAAACAATAAACAGTTTCATACAAATTAAATATAAGGTAGTAAACCCATTATTTTGATCAATGGAATTTGGTAGACTTGTGTCGTTAATATTTATTTCCAAAATTGTACCTTAAAGTACAATGACCATTTTTATATGGTAAACCATACCAAGTTGCATTAAGTTCAAACATGTTTTTTTGTAGACTAGACATATTATATTAACTACTACTGAAGTTCTTTTTGTAAAGGAAACCCAGGTTACAAAGATATTTGATAAAACCGAAAAATTTATTCATAGAAAATAGTTTATATTACATTCTACATCTCTGTGGCAGATTGCAAATTATTAAAAGTATGAATTTTGCTTTACCTACATGATGTTTGCAAGTAGATAAAACAAAATTCATACTTTAATACTATAAAATTAATTTCCCTGTTTAAAAATCAAATCCATGAAGGATAATATCATAAGAAATTATGAAAATAATTAATATATAATTTTTATCTTGATGCATAAGAATTTTTGGTACTACTTTTGGGCATTGTCCTTTAATTTAATGGTAAAAGATTGTAATACTACTTCTTTTTTGTAATGAATGAAGCAAATAAGCATGCATATAATATTATAGATTCCGAAAATATTTAAATTGTTGCAAACACATAGCCAAGGTCATTGAATGTAAGGTGTAAGTTGAATGTCACCAAAAATACTGCTAGAGACAATTAATTCTAATGAGAGAGATGCATGGCAGAAATATTTAAAAAATCACAGAGTAGTTAAACTACCAATCAGGTAACAATGGTATTCGGTTAATTGTCTCCTCATACTAACCCAACATAATACTCTAACCAGGTGACAGTTGTTAATTAAAACAACTCCTTTGAATACAACTATATTAAAAACTATATAGGATAGAAAGAGCTTCAACATTCCTATACAATGCAAAAGATATAAGTTTTTAGAGCATTTTCAACTATAACCCTAAGATATCCAGAAAGCTGATTTCGATAAATAAAACAGTCAATTTAAAACTAAAATACACAAACCTATAATATAACTTTACAAGGATATCAATTAATCATGTATGAGAAGACAAATTTCTGAGAGCTTGCCAGATAATCAGAATCTATTGGTCATTTGTCAACAGTGTTTTCATAATGAATGTCTGTCATTGTTTGATTTGATAGTGGTAGTGTTAGTATTTTCATAGTTTTATAAGTTAATGTTAAAATCTTGCTACTAAAGGAATAATGCTGCTTTTAATAAACAATGACATTAGCACTGTTATCAATTTTATTCTAACTGCCAAAGGATTAAGAAGTATAAAATATAAAACCAAACATTTTATTGATAAGTTTATTATTGAAGATGGTATTATTGCATAGCCAATATACATTATTACCTTGAAGATATTTTGTTCGGGCAATATGATAACACAAAAGACAATAAAACTCACCAAAAACGCTTTGTATAGGTATTTAACACTTGAAAGCCGTAAATAAATGGTGACCAAAGGACAGATGAACGAACTTAATCACAACTTTGCTGTGCACATACGTTCACATCACTTGCTAAAATCCCGTTGAGATATGACTCGTAATATTACGCCACCAGCGACCGACTTGGCAAATTTCCATGTAGTAAATTCGGTAAGCGCGCATCCCCAGTAGCGTGCAGCGCTCTCGGAGTACGGAGCCTATACTAATTAAAACAATTGCTCCTCTGGGTCTCTCCCACCCATAGTTTACTGCGAACGATGACCCCCAACAGATGATATCTTAGATTACTTCTACTTAAAAAATTATCTTACCGTCGTCATAACATCACGCAAAGAAACAAACGTTATTCGCTTCAATGCGAAAGTCATCTAACATTTCTCAAGATTCAAACAATGACCGAAGACATCAATATGATACCAATATAAATAATAATATTGAAGTAATAGATCGAATCATATCATTTTTAAAATATAATCAATATTGATTTTTTCTCTTTTTTATTTTATCGCAGAAAAATTATAACTTTTATCATATTAACGTCTTTCCCATTATATTTGACAACAAATCTTCTCGTAGGCAGTCACAAGTAACAGCGCAGATTTTGTTGCCAGTAATCCTTAAAAAAAGGAAGTTTAATCGACCGTTTTAATTTATAATTATCTCGCGGCAGTTCAGTCTGCATCTACCTCAAGCCTTGAAGGGACCGATAATATACGCATTTACCTGTGCATTTACATGCAATGTAAATTTGCATGTTAATGCTCAGGATTAAGCGCATATAACTTTGAATTTATTTGGAACAAAGACTTTAATATTCCTTTATTTTTTTTCTAATTGTATTACGGATCATCTACAGAAAAACTAATGATCGAATTGGGTTTGAAATGTATCAATTTAAGAATACCACTTTATATACGCGTCTAATCTAAATTAAATGCCCCCGGTGAATGGTTCAGAAAATAGAAGATTCTGAAGGTCAAAAGAGCTGGAGTTATTAAAAACAGGACACGCATGCAGATAAGGGGAGGGCAAATATGTCTTAAAACCGTGTTGACGAGTAAAAGTAAAGTAAGCCTATTTTTATATTGTCCTACTGCTGGGCGAAGGCCTCCTCTGGGCAGAGATTATTGGGCATAGACCACGCGGCCCAAGTGCGGATTGGCAGACTTCACATATCTTAGAAATATTATTTCTTAGATATGCAGGTTTCGTCACGATGTTTCCCTTCACCGCAGAGCACGTGGTAAATCAGCACTTAGTATTGCAATTAGAAAATTAACAATTTCATTGGTGCCGGCACCGGGGATGGGACTCAGGTTCGCCTCGAGTAAACAGAATTGAAGATGAGCCCGGACACTGAGCTACCACGGCTATTCAATAGTTGGGTTTGAATAATTTCATAATAAGTACTTTTAGGTTATCCTGGACGATCTAGATATTGATTAACGAAATAAAATAACATAACTAAAGGAAAAATTCTTGGTTATCACAGTATTCGGCAATGAATCTAACAAGAAAATTCGTGAATGATCCATTTAAAAAAATACTGATTCTGTGTCTTCGAGCTCTTATTGAATGATGAATTCGGACTTGCTCAGGCATATTGCGCTACAAAGTACTGCACAATGTCTTCTTCCTATCTATTTAACTTATGTATAATAACTATTAGTTACTAAAAACGCATAATTTGATTTCAAAATGAAACTATAAGAGCGATTTTTTTTAAAGTAATAATAGCCTACCTTGGAAATATGTCCTTGCAAATACGAAAAGAATTTTGAAAATTGGTTTATAATTATAAGACGGAATATAAATATAAGACGGAGAATAACAAGACCCTTATCAGTCGGTTAAAAAAAGAATTTTTTTAATGAGGCGACATTTTTATAGTGCCCAGGGGGCGACACTAAGGCTAAATTCGGCCCTGCCAATGGGTATTGTTTTCTTTTTGTTTAATTTCGGAATACAAGCGGTCCTATTTTCTATTTCTGTACAAACACATTATGTTTTAGTTTATTAATTTCATAGTCACTAGCAGTTGACTGAGAACTTAGACCTCTCCCGCTTAATATTACTTATTAAAATTATTAAATAAAGTATTATGCCCAGCGATCTTTAAAAATTGTGCTTATATTTCTTACATATATACTAAACTAGCTGATCCCTGGGGGTAAGTATAAAATTATTGGGCTCAGAAATACTACCATACCTAAATTTCGGAACTATTTTACTGTATTTCATAAGCTCAGGAAATTTACCACGTTAAATACTCGTACAACAGTTCAATATAATTGCTTGGTAAGGTGAGATTATATCGATGATCGAACTCTCCTCACACAGAGGACCCCCATAAATTAGCAGTTATTTTAGAATGTACAGGTTTATATGTAATTAAAATATCTTTACTAATTCAACATATAAATTTAAAGTTTACTTTACATTCGTTAATATTTTCATTCACCAATCACTTGGCGACCGTTGGAGAGGAGAGAAGTGACTCGGTAACTAAAACTAGTATGTCAGATTTTTCGAAGAACGCCTCTGCCTCATGGTCCGTTTCTATCGTTCCATCTGCGACAGATAATGTTAGCTTCAAATTATGATTTGTCGACTCTTCCCGTTTCACTATTAATTAACCGACTTCAGAAAAGGTGGGAGAGTCTTAATTTGAATGTTAATATATTTTTTTATGAACGTTCGCGCATATCTCCGCCGTTGATAAACCGGTTTAAAATTTTGATTGATCGATTGATTCTTTTTTAACTTATTGGGTATTATTTCGGAATAGTCTCATAATTTTTAGGGGAAATCGGTTCAGTAATTTTTCGTTTAAATCAATATAACAAAATAGATCTTATGTATTTTTGCGCGTATCTTCGTCATATACTCGCATGAACCAATTTTTTTTTGTGATAGAGCATTTTTCGTAGGTAGTCTCATAAAATTCAAAAAAAATATCCGTTCATCAGTTGGTTTTTTAAATTAAAATAACAATTTGAAATTTTGTATTTTTTGTGAAAATAAACTTTATTTTCCACTTATTTCCAGGTCATTTTGCCTTTTTTCTGCGGTACTCTTAATTTTATTTCTAATATGTAAAGATTTTGCAATTAAACAAACTTTTTTAAATATTTTAGAGAAGGCCATTATATAATCTTAAAACGAGTGACTATGATTATCGGGGGGTACGGCAGTTCCACCGCCAAGTCGAGCGCAAAGCAAACACTGCCGTACCATCCTTTACTGGAACCATACCGTTCTCAAATAGGGGTCTTAAAATGCGGCGACATTTTAAGACCCCTATTTGAGTACCTCTGGATAAGACCAGAACGCATAAATTTTCATCATCCAGTAAGCTATAATCACATACTTAAAATCCAAATTTTCAAGTCTGTAGGTTATTTTGTTCCGAAGTTAAGCGAAAGTAAAGTTTTGCATTTATGACACTCACTCACTCATGATCATCAAAATAGAATTAGTACTTCCCATAAATTTAGGCAGCTGAAATTTGGTACAGAGTTAGGGTTTAATGGCCACATAAAGGGAAAACTATAAAAACTAGGATAATCGAAGATCTGGAGTACCTGGTGACCCTGATTAGAAAACACAGGAGCCCAACCAAACTATTAGAGATCGACATACCGCCTTTGCAAAAAATATTCAACTTAGTGGGCCGCTTTATTTGACGTCGAAAATCGAAGGTCTGAAGTATCTGATGAAGAACCCTCAGCTGGTCTCAACTGTATTAGAGATATGGTAATCCCACCTTCTATTGGTACATAAAAAAATCGACAGTTATTGCAAAAATCCAGCGTAGTGGGACACATCTTCTCATTTATCTACCATATTACGTCCCACTGCTGGGCGAATGCCTACCCTTCTGCTTTTAATACGCATATGAAAAAAATTAAAGGAAAGCTCTGGATAAGACTAGACTGGTTTTTATACTTACAAGTTTACGAGAAAAAATAGTCGAACGATTAACTTTATATAGTACAAAATACGGCAATACGAAAAATTATTGCTACTACAAGAATCAGAACCGGAAAAATAGAAAGGAAAGATTTGTAATAATAAAAAAAACTACTCCTAAAAAGATAAAACAGTTTTATTTCATTTTAGGATCAGTTTTTTTGTCAAATAAAAAAATCTAATAAAATAAATCAATATCACAGCCAATTTGTCGTATACGCGGATGATTTAAAGATTTTTAGACCTGTTAAATGCTTGGAAGATAAAACATTATTTTTAAATGATATTAATAGTCTTTATCAATGGTGTGAAGTTAACAAAATGGAACAGAATGTACAAAAATGTTGCTGGTAAAATTCTCGAGAAAACATAAAAAAATTAAAATTGACTACTACATTGCAAATATTTTATTAAATCAAGGTAGGTGTTAAAGATTTAGGAATAAACATTGATTCTGAAATGCTCTTTAAACATCATGTTGATCTTACAATTAATAAATGCAATGAACTTTCATTTTTAGAAATACAAAAGAATTTAAGTCCACAAAAGTGTTGAAGACACTTTTTTATACTTGTTCTGTACTAATATTGAGTATGGTTCAGTTATTTGGTATCCTAAATATCAAAACAATATACAACGTTTAGAAACTGTGCAAAAAAATAATGCTATCCAGACTTTGTTACGTTGATGTGAGTGGGAGTTGATAAGTTAAATAGCTATAAAAAAAAGACTTGATTACTCCCATATGATTACCGTCTTTGTAAAGACGTAATGAACTTTTGAGTATAACTTTTTTGCACAAGCTCTTAAGCTTTAAAAATTGATAGCCGGTCTCCTACTTGAAATTAACATAAATGTACCAAGAATTACCGCACGTATTCAAAATTACAAGCCATTTTCTATCTGATTTATATTAATGACCTCTGCAACATTAACCTCAAAAATGGAAAAATTGTCTTTTTCGCAGACGATACAGCACTTATACTTAGCGCTGATTCATGGCAAGAAGTCTTTGGGACGACTCAAAAGGGACTTAACATAGTGAACAAATGGCTCCATGATAATATATTAACCATCAATGTAGACAAGACTAAATATATGACATTCCAAAAGCAAAAAATTAATTCTTCTCAAACTTCTGGATGTGACATCACTGCGCATAGTTTCCATTTTACGTATAATCAAAGTTGTTTATATCTACCAGTACAAAAAGTTCATTGCATTAAATATCTCGGAATTACTCATATATAGCCCAGCCAGACGGTAGCCCTCGGCAGGGGAGACCAGACGGCTGACCAGGCTGACTGGGAAAAACCAATTCGCAGATACGACTACAGGGATAATTTCGGTCGATAGTCTACAAAGACAGATCTACAAAGGGCTAGTGAAGAGCCTTGTAGAACCGTTCATGGGGCTCCTTCCCTTTTCATACGATCTCTCGGTCAAAGACGCTTTGTATTGCCTAAGAATAGAAGGGTCAGCCCTTTATCATCCTGAATGACGTCTGCATAGAATGCCGCATACGATTGTGTTGAGTGAGGGCGCTTAAAAAGCCCGTCCCACCACGCTTCCGCGGCAAGTACAGTCTCATCATTGACGACCTCGGATGATGCATCCTGTGAGACGTCATGACGGACTAAGCTCGGTTGGAGTCCATCTGAGTATGCCAAAGAGGACGGACATAACCCAACTGTTATACGCATGTGCTTTATTTACACCTGACAAAAGGCTGTTGAAAATCTTTTTCAAGCGTCCAAAACACATCGTGAACTGATTGTTTTACGCCGACCTCATCGATACCTACGCTCTATTATTATTACTATTAATTTATCATTTTTTTTCATTCTTTGTCATTTAATTTTTTTATATATTTATTTTTTAATTATTTTTCCTTCAGTGATTTGTTGTTGTGTTTTTTATTATTAAATTATAATTTATTTGTAATTTATTCTATTAATTGTTAATTTGTTTATTATTTTTAATATATTAATTAATTCTA
>JAOCPS010290607.1:0-13086 GCA_025505425.1 Graphium colonna | reverse complement strand
ATATACGATAGGTATACGTATTCCAGATGCGTATCATTCCACTTTTTGATAGTTTGCCAAAATTCACATTGACTCGAGATTCGTAGAAAAAGTTCAAAATTAGTATTATTAGTAACCTTTTGGTTTCAATAGACATTCAACGTGCTTCTTTTTAAATTTTTTTATGGAGAAGGAGACAAAGGAGCAAATGGGTCACCTGGTGGTAAGCGATCTCCATCGTACATGGACTCCCGCAACACCGAAGAATTTACAAGAGCCGGCCTTTGAGGTAAGGATTTTATGGTAGAAATAAGCTCTTTTCTTGAAGGTCCCTATGTCGGTATCGGTCCGGAAATACCGCTAGCGAAGATTGATTCAACATGGATATCGTGTGTGGCGGAAATGAGAAAAAAAACACACTATGGACTGCCAATTATCGAGGTGGTACCGATCGAAGTATGATGATGAGATGGGATGAACAGCAGGTATTAATCTGAACAATTCCTCTAAACACTCCCCGTGGTAAATGCGGTATTGTATGCTTATAGATAAAACATCTCTTTGCAGTGCCAATCAATCGTTACGATCGGAAAGGACTGGATCATGGACGATTCGTGCAGCTTGACTTTGGATGTGGTCAAAAGGGAAGACGCTGATAAAAAGGGGCCTCATGTCATAGATGAGAAAAGTATTCTATGTGCGGCCGCACTTGCCCCTTATACAGCTTAAGGTGGTCTGAGTGCTGGAAATACTGCCTCGCTTTGCTGAGGACGCTAAGCTTTTTAGAAATGATAAATGGTTTCTTTTAAGCGGTGAAGGCGAAAACTTGTGTCTTCTGTGTGTTAAACTGGACTAAATTTAGTCGACCCCAATCTAAAATGTTGTCAATCACAGTCTCGATTTCAGGCACAAGTTTGTTCTCGTCGACGTAATCCTAAGAAATATTTGCTAAATACAATTCAACTAAATTTAACTTCGCGCAAAATGATAGCATAAACGCTTAGTTGCTACAAATTTTACGAGTTGCGGCAATTAATGCTTTTGGATCTCGCCCATAGGTGACTTATTATATTTATCTGTGGTTAAGCTATATGAAAATAAGGGTCAAGTGTCAAATTGTTGTCAATTGTCATTAATATCTAAATGTTTTTGTTTAGACTGCATACTTAGAAGATTTTTTGGAAAATACAAGCGTTTCAAAATGTCGTCAGACACTGCACAAGTCAGCTCCTTGCCTTTACCACCAATGCACTATATTAACTTCTATACTGACGAAAATGTACGAAGAAATAGAGCACCTTTGCCACCACGTCCGATTCATGACTCTTATTCAATGTTTGGTCATGCTTTTAATGCTGATGATACAATAATAAGATCGTTAGAAAGTCAAGTAAGTAAATTTGTTATTTATTTACCAAATTATTGCATACTCATGTCATTTTGATGGTGCTAAAAATCAATTTTCTTTACAGGGCTTTCGTCGGTTATATCCTATGCATTTTGAGAGACGTCGTGAACTGAAAAAACTGAACCACTCTTTATTAGTCAACTTTTTAGACCTCTTAGATTTATTAGTTCACTGTCCAGACTCTCCAAAAAGAGCTGAAAAAGTTGAAGATTTAAGTTTGTTGTTTATTCATATCCATCATTTGTTGAACGAATTTAGACCACATCAAGCTAGAGAGACTTTAAGGGTAATGATGGAACTTCAGAAAAGACAGCGTGTTGAAACTGCTATGAGGTAAATATGATACTTTTATGTTATCTGGCTACAAATGTTGCCAATTGTGGGTAATTTTATAATGTAGCAATGCTATTTTTCCTTGCAAATAATTTTAATTAATAGGGAAGTGCAATCACCAGTATGGATGAAAAGCAAGATTTCTTGCAAGAGTAGTTTAAGACAAAAAAATGTTAAGTTCATTATTTCTATAGAGTACCATGATTACCTACCACTCGAATTACATTTGTTCTAGTAAATATTTATTATTGCTTGAAAGTTATATTTATTTTAATGCATGTACAGATTATAAATAAGTAAGATTTTTGTGTTGAAATAAAAAGTTCACCTAACACTGAAGTGGGAGTTGATTGCTACATTCCACTTCTAACTTATTTTATGCATTTCTGTTCTAATTGGACTACAAAATCAATTAATTTACTTATTTTAGACTGTTTGGGTTAAGAAAATTGCTCATGATTAACACATAAGCAGCCCCGAGAAGTGTTAACATATAACTGTTAGTGTTCCCATGTCAGTACAGTTCAAAGCTGCATAGAAATTAGAAATTTACATATTTTTTTCTTAGGAAATGTTTGACAATATTACTTAATTATCTTATAATAATATATGTTATTCTGTTGCACTAGCAATTCCAGCAATGTTTTGAGATGAAATTTAAGTTTGCACAAATAGTATGATTTTCTCTGAAGTTTCTTTCAACATGATTTCAATGTGAAGGACTTTATTTCTTCCAATGATTCTTTCAGCATTAATTATATTCATACAATGATCACATTTCATTATATCTAATATGATTTTAAGGTTGATCCAGTAGTTGTGTTGGGCCTTTAGGCAAAGTTGCAATAAGATCCCTTTACTAAGAGTACTTAATCCTTATTATTAACATGTTTTTATGGAAAGGAAGACAAACAGGCAGACTGTTCACCTAATGGTAAGAGATCCCGTCACCCATAGACACAAGCAACATATAGATTCACAAGTGCGTTGTCAACCTGGGAGCTGGTTGCTCACTCCCCCCCCCCTACTCCTCCCCCAAAATGACAGCAGTAATTAAAGATCGTTTATCCCAGGGGTACCAGAATCCCCCACTGGGCATTCACAGTCAGTGAGCACAAAGCCTGAGTGTGGGTGCTCAGGTAGCCCCATGTATTCTACGGGTACCTTACTGCTCTCCACTGCGCGAGGAAAACTGTGCAAGAATACTTTGGTACCCCCTTCCACCCTCGCTGTCTGGAGTTCTGCAACACTGGGTATTACATTCAAACCTAAATGCCATCAACTATCACCTTGAGAATGCAAGTACGGCTTTGTAGTTGACTGAGACGTCCATTCTCGCGTCTATGCGTGCCTGCCGACTCAATGACCACGTCCAGGTGAACACAGATTCCGTGCTGCAGCTGATTCCCTCTGCAGAGATTGTGTTCCTTGGCTATTTCAACGCCCATCACGCCGAATGGCTTGGATCACGCTCTACCGATCATGCGGGGAGATCTGTTCAGGACTTTGCTGTGGCGTATGAGTTGACTCAGATGGTCACATCGCACAAGCGAACCCCAGACGTGTTGGATCATATGCCTTCCCGGTTGGACCTTCTGCTGACTACTCACCAGGATAATTACAAGATCTCCGTCGACGCTCCGTTACGCTCTTCCGGCTACTGTGTAATACGGAGGGAGGTGCCTATCACGTGCCCGTCTTATCCACTTGGACATCGCGGTGTATAGCATTATAGGTCAGCAGATTGGGATGGGATGCGGTTTTTTTGCATCCTACCCCTGGAGGCAGATTTGCTTCTCACTGGATGATCCATTCTATTGCCGATGTTTTGCATCCTACCCCTGGAGGCAGATTTGCTTCTCACTGGATGATCCATTATATTGTTGATGTGGTGATTCAGGGTATGGAACTTTATATTCCATTCCCTGTCATGCTCGTCCGCGATAAGTCAAGACCATGGTTCAGTCGCTCCTACAAGATAGCTTTTCGCTATAAGCAAGAATGCTATCGAGCCTGGGCCACGGTGGAGGCGTCTTGCGATGTAAACACCAGAGTACTGAAAAAGGAATAAAATTTTCCAGGTCCTTCAAAAGCGCCCGCGCCGCAGCAAAGTGGGAATACATTAGAAGAATTGGCGACAGACTAGTTTGCTTGCCTTCAGGCACTCGCACGTTTTGGTCTCTTGCCAAATCAGTTCAAGAGTAGAAGAGTAGTTCTGTACGCCTTCTTTACCACCCGTGCACCGCGGAAATGACTCGCTGGCCCATACCGCAAAAGAAAAAGTTGATCTCCTGTACAAAGTGTGTCAAACTAAACTGTAGACGATGGAGGAAGACACCGACCATCCCGCAGTGTAAACACTCGATGCCAGAAATACGCTTCCATCTGAGTGCAGTCCGTATAATGCTTTTTCCGTCGAGTGGACCAGATGGAATTCCTGCTATTGTGCTGAGGGCGTTTTAACGCGTCTTTTTCGGCACTCCTACTCTTTAGGCGTTGTTAAGTCATCTTGGAAAACGGCTTTATTGCGCCCGATCCTAAAGAAAAGCGATCGCTCGGATATATCCAACTACAGGCCGATTGCCATTACCTTCTTGTTCTCAAAATTAATGGAGTTATTATCAAAAGCCAACTCCTGAAATATCTTGAACGTTACTAGCTGATGAATGACCGACAATACGGTTTTCGTAAAAGTCAATCATCTGGTGATGTACCTGACACATCGATGGGTGAAAGCAATTAAGACGTAGCAAAGGCCTTCGATCGGGTATGGCACAAAGCGCTCCTTTTCAAGATCACAACTTACGAACTACCTGAGTAATTGTGCGAATGGATAACCAGCTTACTTGCAGATCGGAAGTCGTTGTCGACAGTGCATGCTCCAACGCCAAGTCTGTGAACGCTGCTGTCCCACAAGGCTGCGTGTAACTCCCACACAGTTCCTTCTGCACAACAATGATCTGTTGCGCATTAACAACATTCATTGTAATGCAGATAACAGAACAGTTGAGACCGGTATACAAGGTCTAAATATTACTCAGGCCCGCGTTGACGAGTGCTGGAGAAAACTTGTGTTTCAGGCATAGAGATTGCTTAGCAAAATCTCTGATAGGGGTCGACTGAATTTAGTCCAGTTTAACCCAAAGAAGATAAGTTTGCGCGTTCACCGCTAAAAAGAAACTCTTTGTCGTATCTCCTCTTCCAAAACACTTCCCTGGTTGACACAGCGCCGATCGGAATTCTTAGCGTCGACATATCGAGCGACGTACAGTTCTGCGGTCACTCGGAAATTAAAGCCAAATTGGCTATTAAGAAGCTTGGCGTCCTCAGCAGAGTGAGGCAATATTTCTAGCCGTCAGACCGCCTGAAGTTATAAAAGACGCAGGCATACCCACATGCCACACATGGAATACTGCCCTCACCTCTGGGCTGGGGCACCCCCTTGCCAACTCCTCCCATTTGACCGCATCCAACGTCGAGCTATGGTCGAATCATCGATGATCCAGCCCTCACCGATCGGCTCGATTCCTTGGCCCTGCGAAGAGATGTAGCATCTCTAAGCATGCAGCATCTACCACGGGGAGTGTTCAGAAGAATTGTTGGGTTTAATACCGGCTGCACAATTCACTCGTCGTACAACGCGACAATCCACAAAATCCCATCTCGATGGTTGGCAGTCCACCACAATGCATTTTCGTCGTCATTTTTTGCCACGCACGAGACCTCTGTGGAACCAATTGTCGCCAGCGGTATTTCCGGACCGATACGACTTAGTGACCTTCAAGAAAAGAGCTACCTTAAAGGCCGCTCTTGTAACTCTTCTGGTGTTGCGGGAGTTCTTGGGCGGCGGTGATCTCTTACCATCAGGTGACCCCTATTCTCGTTTGCCCCGCCATAAAAAAAAAATAGTTCTTACACCATTCCAGTGTAGGTAGGACTAACCAGCATTTAGTACAGGTTTCTATAGGAACCTATTTCAGGAACTAGTCTCTTCATCAAGGATTTTAGATCTCCTATATTAGTTTTTAAGACTCTATTGTATATCCTTGTGAAGAGAAAACAAATAAACGTTTAAAAAATAAACGTTAACGTTGTTTGTGATAAAATACAGCCAATATTCCTACACAAGAGCCATGTTAATATTGATTTTTCAGATTTCAGAAGCATCTGGACAAGGTTCAAGATATACTACAAAATGCCCTTCAAAGTTTACCTGATCAGAACGAAATTGAATCCAACTTTAAAGTACCAACGGAAATATTAGATCAAATGGAATGCAATACTACTGATAGCGCCAATGCGGATTCTTGCTATGAACTTGACCGTATTATGTGTAATGTTATTGATAATATGAGATAAGAGCCCAATGCTATTAAATAAGTTTAATAAGTACTTGCAATTTTTAACACTGAAGTTTTTATTTCTCTGACTAACTTTTTAATCCTTAAACCTTTGCAGTAAATTTAGCGGAAGAAACTAGCCACAGGGGCTGATCCCCTGGATTCTGGTACA
This sequence comes from Graphium colonna, assembly GCA_025505425.1. NCBI lineage: Eukaryota > Metazoa > Arthropoda > Insecta > Lepidoptera > Papilionidae > Graphium > Graphium colonna. The sequence continues at coordinate 6,854 of JAOCPS010290607.1, read as the reverse complement.
GGGCAAGCGATAGCCATATGCACAAACATTTGCTGGTCACTGGGCCAGTTTGGAGGTGGTAGAGCATAACATCTTTGCACAGCTTTTGCTGCACTTCTATGGCCGCGCTCTCCCGGGGAAAGAAGTACCACTGACCTTTATAAAGTCGGCATAAAATAAAGTATGCATGACTTGGGGATGCCGGATGGCTATACCTACCCTTTTCTTTCCCCTCGAAATCCTTAACACCGACCCCATCCTTACCAATAAACGTATTCGGGTAGAATAGATTTCCCAGGTTGACAACGCGTTTGTGACTCTCCGTATGATGCATGCGTCTATGGGCGATAGGTTCGCCATCAGGTGAACCGCCTGCTCGTTCGTCTTCCTTTCTGTAAAAAAAAAGTTCACTTATGGATTTAATAGACATAAGGTCAAACTGTGTAAAGTTGTAAAAAACAAGGGAAGCGAACTACATTAATAATTTCATGGGTTCCAATGATACACAGAATGCAATCGCTTAGTTATCCTGTTGGTGTACTTTCATCAATGTAATAATAGTCGTGTTTATTATCCAGCCCCTCACATGATTTATAGTTAATCCTTGCAAATCAAAATATATTGCCTTCGGAAGTCGTTACAGCATAGACAGGCTTCCTTGTAATTTCTACGTAATGCTGGATTTGAAACCAGTGGAATGTGCTCTCGAAGCACGAAACCTAGGCTTAGAATTAGACTCGGAGTTACGAAAAGCTTTTATGTTAAAGTATTATATAAAATAAGACCGAGGAAGATTGAATCACTAGTTCTATCCAAGATCAATTTCTCGGATGTAATTTACGGCCCTCGGTTATACGCAAGAACAGAAAAGCTGATTCAGCGTGTGCAAAACGCCTGTGCACGTTTTTGTTTTAACGTTTCACCCCGAAGTCACACAACGCCCTTCTTAAACAATATGTTGAATATGAAAACAAATCGGAAAACCTCATCTTGCGAGTCTTCTTTGTGGTGTGATCAACTGCAACGTACCACTATATCATAGAGACAAATAGAATGGGTCGGTGATGGCAGAAATCGTGAACAAGACAAAGGTTTAAACAATTTTCCACGCAAAAACACAGGTCAGCCACATTCAGAGGCAGCCTCCGATATGCAGCAACGAAGTGCTGGAAAAATATTCCGCCTCCCATTAGATCATTAACTACTAGAAATATATTTAGAAATAAACTGAAGAATTTTTTTTATATTTATTTTCTTGGTGTACAGAAAAGCATTCAAATATCGCTGCGGTTAAATAGAAATTAATGCAACGAATTATATTATAGGCATTTGATATTAATGTACCATTAAAAAAGAAATAATTCTTTTCTGCATTAATTTAACTTAATAATATGATATAGTAGAAATTATGATGTAGCAAAAATTTTTATATGGGCTCATGTATTCTTTTATTTTTTGAAAAAGTCGTAGAGTTAGCGTTTTATTATAAAGAAGTATCATCGATTTAAGAAGTAAAGCTAGCAGAACACCAGTGTTTGCTATTCCTTTTTGTGTTCATATTTTTTATACTGTATATTTCTAACTTTAGTTTATTTCTTCTTTTTTTCACCTATGTTTACATGTACTTCTTCATATTGCTTCACTGTTATGCTGGATCGATTTAATAAGTTTCATTTATTTATTTATATCTTATTCAGAATAATTGGTGAGTCACTTCCAATGCTTGAGGACGTTATTTGTGGAGAGCATATATTAAGAAAAGAAATATTAAACACACTGCAGTTAAATAGTTAATGACGCAACGCATTTTCATCCTAGCAGACAAGGCGCGGCTAACGCGGCGGAACGCGGGAGTGAACTCGGGGATCGACGATCTGTGCAGAGTGTACTGCCGATTTCGCGCCGCGCTAAGTATCTATACTTCATTCATTTATTGGAAAATTTAGTCGAAAACTATGTCCCTAGTTTTATAACATAAATATGACAATAGATTAGAGGTTAATATCGTTGGTAAATTACAAGTCGCCCTGCGTATGATAGTAGTAGACGTCCTGCCCCCGAACTTAACCTAACCGCCCGAACCCGAAGCGCCATCTCACAGTATCCTCTCACTTATAAACACGTACACAAAATTCATTCATATCGTTTAAGAGCTCTTCCAGGTTCACAACAAGTGTAGCTATGGCACATGTTAATTTGACAAGTCGTTAGTACTAAGTAAATAATATATCTATGGAATTTTGTGAAATCTGTACATAATTATAAGTTGATTAATTTTTAGTTCATTTTATGTTAATTGTACATAGTGCATGAATGACGAACATGTTTTGTATAATAATAATTGTCATACCTTTATTTCATAAATAGAAACATATTTAAACACTTTAATCAAAATAGATTTATGCTCCAAATATTTTTCGTCTTAATTGCGGAGTTAAATGGCCAGTCAGCTTAGGCTGTTCTTATTATTTAGTGCTTTTATTTTTATGTCTCAAAACTATACCACTGTGATTGGATTCCAACCATGAATAAATGTTAGTTTTAACTTTTAATTCTGGCATTCTATGCTTCTTTCCCCACTTAAGATTTATGACTTCAACCACAGTCATATAACCAAAGTAAATCTGTATTTAAAAAAAAATAGTGTTTATGCCCTGCTTCGGTAAAAAGTTTATTTTTATGTACATCTATATAACATACAAGAATGGGTAGTTTAATAAAACACAAATATTTTTCATATTATTATTAAAAATCATCAAATTACGGTGAAAAAATTAATCTTGATGTTAAGGCCTCTTTGCTATGTTACAAAGAGGTACAAAATATTATCTGAAATGGAACCATTGGCAAAGAAAGAATTTAAATTTCTGCACGGCGCACGTCCTCCTACAGTAGAATGATGAAAATCTTTTATTAAAAAAGATAAATTGAAAAGGCCATTGACATACCTTACTAGTCCAGAAATTTTTAACACCTAACGAAAATAAAATAAGGACAGTCTGCATTAACATGTATGAATCCATTATAAAAATTATTAAACCTATTAAATACTTACGGATAGATATAATTTCTGCAACACGGTTTCTGAACTCCCAAATCTGCTGAACCTATGCTATTCTATAAAGACTAAGTATATATACTTACAATATGAGAAATGGAATCAGTAACCATTTTAAACTGCTAAAACAGCAACGGCTTTCTTTTTACAAAGGCTATAGATACCTGAAAAATTACTTATTTTTGTGCTCCTATAGATGGTCTGGAAATGTCTGTTAATCTACCAATATCGGAAATTAAAAGTCTTGACTGCCTGCTGCTCTCCTGTAAAATAAAGACTCAAACAACCTTTCAAGAAAAATTCGAAGACCGAATATAACAATTTACTCTGTCAGTTATACATTATTCTCATGATAATGTTTACCCTACACACCAGCAACTTGATGTGTCCCATCAGATATAAAATGAAGTCAAGTATTTTCGTCTTTGTATGGTTTTTTTCTTATGAAAACACCAATATTAACTTGACAGTCTTCATTATTCTTATGTTGTCAGGTCTTATATTATTTTTTTTTCTTTTAATAGTTGCTACGTCTTTTGAACGGGGCACCATTATTATGGAAGTCCCTTCTACCGTAGCCCCCTCTACCCCTTCCCGAGTAACTTCCACCGAAACGTCCACTATTGTTCAATCTCGAGCTATATTTGCCTGATGGAGGTGTGTACATTTTTATGTTTCTGTCACCACTTCTTGACCTCTTTTCAGGCGATTCTTTCTTTTCTCCATTATCAAATGTTATAGGACGATGACGTTTTTGACTGGTCGTGTCCTTTTCTGGCTCAGTTGTTGGTGTCGACAGTTTATTCTGAAAAATTGTGATCCAGTTATATGTTGGTTCATTAAATTTTGCACAAACTTGTTACATTATTGTTATTATATTATGTAATAATTACCTCTTTTTCTGTTTTTTTGGATATAAATGAAAGCTGAACTTTGCTTTTGAAACTTGGCGGAGTACGGAATATATCTCTTATAAGGGTGTTAATGTTCGACGTTGTATTTAATGCGACAATTTTCAATTTATTTTCTTCAGAGTTGTCATCAGCTGCTTTTCTGTTCTGGAAATTAAAAAAAGATAAAAGTCAGTTTCTGTATCTATCTCCTAAATTAAGATAACAAAGTGAAGTTTATTAGAAATTACATATTTTATTTATACTTGAATACTGCAGTGGCCTAGTTTAATTGACTTTAAATTTAATGGTTTTATACAATTTTAACTTAATCTTAATAAACTTACATCTGTCACTTCCTTTAACTTTTTAATGTATCCTTGTGTTAACCTTGCCGTATATTGCAATCGTAAACGAAGAGCTTTCAGTCTGGCTGCATCGGCACTGATCACTTCAGGTGATTTTCGACATAGAGAGTGTAATGCGAATAAAGCGCATTCGACATGTGAAAATTGTAATGATGGAGCATTAGACTTGGCATCCTCAGTTTTAGCCTCTGTATCTTCAGGTTTTTCAGTAGATTTTTCTCCCTCAACTGGTGCTTCCGGTAAGTAGTTCTGTTACAAAATTGAATTTGCCATTAGGATTTGAAAATTAGAGACTCAGGTTCAACAGACTTTGCTTACTTAAAAATAAATGTTTAAGCTCTTCAATCATATTTTAGTGCTCTAATTGTCTATTAAAAATGCTCAATATTTTGGGGTTAAACAAATTTATAGTTTCTCTAAATAAGACACTATCCATGAATATTATTACTATTCAATATTTTGTCATCTACACATATACTCACAGACATATAAGATAATTTTCAAAACAAACTGAAGGAGTAAAATAAGAATTATTATGATTATATTCTACCATATATTATACTTACCATTAGTACATCATAAACTGTATCAACTTTTGTCTGCAAATTCTCCAATTCTCCACTGTGTTCAGTGATTTCGGCAAACAATTTTAATAACTCCAGCTTAGGGTCTGTGCCTTCAGAAACAGCTATATCATTCCATCTTTTCAAGACATGATCACAAAAGAAGTTGACAAATTGGGTCGAATCTACCTGTGCCTGTTGAAAACACAATAGATTAATGACATTTAATGCATAAACATTATAATATAAAAATAAACAATGAAACAAAATATTAATTTCTGCTGACAACCAATTAACAAATGAATAATTGCTCATGCTATTTACAAAAATTAAATTTCATGACATATAACAATAACCTTAAAATTCTATATCTTGATATTAATTACAACAAATATATTTTGAACATATTACCAAGATATTTTTGGCGTCTGGATGCAACATGAAACCAGGAAAAACAAATGTATAAATTCTTTTACTCTATACAACTCCAAGATGTTAGTTATAAAACAAAAGAATGTAATAAGTAATAAAAGTATCATTTTGTTGCAATAATTGATAATGTAATTAAGTTATTCTAGTTAAGAATACACAAATTTATTTTTTAATGTCTATAAAAAGCTCAAACATGCACCAATGTATATTATGAACTGAAATTGTTTGCAAATATCTTCTAAACCATCTACTGGTTTAGAAGATATTGTCATTAATTTAAATAAAAACTAAAATATGATTCAGTCATTAGCAGATACTTGGTGACATAATATTAGTATGTGTATAATGTGTGTAATTTTTTTTTATTTAATATATTTGCAATGTGCAAAAATGCAAATATTCAAGGATGTTCTATGTAGGTATAGGTATCAAATATGAAGAATAAAAATATTAAAAACAAATATTGATTAACCACTGAGTTAACATAATCCAAAGACACGGGGTGAACCGAGTGGTGGAGAGGTCAATGACCTGCGGTGTTCTCAGCTGAGTAGGCATCGCGCTGTACTGTCACACTTCATAAATTTATTGGAAAATTTGGCTAAAACTAAGCCCCTATATTTTTACATAAATATGATGGCATTTGTGTACCAACTGCTTTCTTTTAATATAGAAGGTGGCACACTAATCATATAATATTATTATAATACTGTATAATATTAACTACATGCACCTATATATAAATTTAAATTGTAACAAATTTCATACTCCTCCCTCTACTCCATTTTCGTAAAATGGGTTACAAAGTTTTTGCTCCATTTATTAATTTTTATATATATAAATTAATACATGAAGCACAAACTCATATATGATTGATACATAATAAATGTTAATAAAATGGCAACTTACCGAAAATAATGGTAGAGCATGTTGTGTACACTGAATGATTCTGTCTACATACTCTGTATCCTCTGGGTGCCAGTCGTCTGGTGAAAAAGCAAGTGCGGCAACCAATTGAACCAATTCTTTTTTTCCAGCTGGAGTTTTACCAAGTCTAGACCATGTTAGCAGTTCCATAATGTGTTCAAATTCCTCTGCTACAACATCCTGCAAAATGTGATTATAATAAGTATATCAGCTGCATTTTTCATTGGATTTATTCAAAATCCTAGTTTAGTAGAAATGACATGAGTAACAAATAAAATGACTATAAACATTTAGAGGCCCTAATTTATAAAAAAAAATTAAAAAGCTTTTAAGGAATTCTTATTAAAACATGGACATGTGACCATACAGTATTTAGTTACATTTAATCATATCTTAGCATCTGTTTTACTATGCACTTTATGCTTGTACAACCTATGCTAATATTACAAAGCTTAAGAATTAGTTTCTTTGTTTAGTTGAATGCACTTATCTCAGGAACTAGAAGGTTTTAAGATATATAACATCATGCTATGGCCAATAGGAGCAGAGTATCAATATAAATGTAGCAAAAAGGGGGAATATTTATGTAGGTTACCGCAGTAAGCAACTAGAACCTGCTTTAAGTTGAACTTGATAC